>OX463246.1:25978130-26218130 GCA_949820135.1 Sylvilagus floridanus | reverse complement strand
TGTTTTGCCGGCTTGCTGACTCCGTTCTGTGTGGAGAATCCCACATACTTGTTAACACTGCATTCCACTCCACACTGTAAAGTTTTGATTCTACTAATGATTTATACAGAACAATTAATCTCGAAACTTGGTAACTTAAAACAAACAAAAAAAATGGATTATAATTCACGACTTTGTGAAACAAGAATTCAAAAATGTCTCAACTGGCCAGTCCTGTCCTGGGATCATTCATTTGGTTGCAATAAGATGGTAGATGAAATTAGAAACAAAGTGAAGCCTTTGACCTACTTCAGGGGTACCCAGAAATTATCCTCATTTTTATAATCTCATTGGTTCCTTCACAGGATCCCGTACTTCTATTCAGTACTGTACTTCAACAACAACAACAAAAAATATGAAAGAAATACTTGCATAAGTCCTACAAGAAGTGACTATTAAAAAAGCATATATCTACAGACAAAATTATTGCTTATAGAGGACATTCAACGACTCCAACAAAAAAAAATCAGTTTCTAAAAATTATTGAGGTATAACTCCTCTTCAAATTTATACATATAATGCCATCAACCAAGATTCTAAGATGCATGGTTAAAGATGGATGAGTTATTAAAATTTATATGAAAAAAATCACAGGTTATGTAACAAGTGTCAACAAATTTAAAGAAAATATTACTTGTGATATTTATCTGATTTGGAGATTTAATATAAAGTTATGAAATTAGAACAATGTGATAAACTATGATAAAAAACAGTGGATATAGTAACACCTCAGGCACACATAAGCACACAAAATCAATTGATTTTCAACAAAATATCAAAAATAATTAATGTAAAAAGACAGTCTTTTGAAAAGTGATGAGGAAAATTTAGAAGCCCAATTAGAAGCTTAGTTAGAATCATAATTGGAAACCTAAATTGGAGAAACCCTGCAAGATATAGGCACAGGCAAATACTTCTTGGAAAAGACCCTGGGAGCACAGACAGTCAAAGCCAAAATTAACTACTGTGATCGCATCAAATTGAGAAGTTTCTGTACTGCAAAAGAAACAGTCAGGAAAGTGAAGAGGCAACCAACAGAATGGGAAAAAATATTTGCAAACTATGCAACAGATAAAGGGCTGATAACCAGAATCTACAAAGAGATCAAGAAACTCCACAACATCAAAACAAACAACCCACTTAAGAGATGGGCCAAGGACCTCAATAGACATTTTTCCAAAGAGGAAATCCAAATGGCCAACAGACACATGAAAAAATGTTCAGGATCACTAGCAATCAGGGAAATGCAAATCAAAACCACAATGAGGTTTCACCTCAACCAGTTAGAATGTCTCACATTCAGAAGTCCACCAACAATAGATGCTGGAGAGGATGTGGGGAAAAAGGGACACTAATCCACTGTTGGTGGGAATGCAAACTGGTGAAGCCACTATGGAAGTCAGTCTGGAGATTCCTCAGAAACCTGAATATAACCCTACCATTCAACCCAGCCATCCCACTCCTTGGAATTTACCCAAAGGAAATTAAATTGGCAAACAAAAAAGCTGTCTGCACCTTAATGTTTATTGCAGCTCAATTCACAATAGCTAAGACCAGAATCAACCTAGATGTCCATCAACAGTAGACTGGATAAAGAAATTATGGGATATGTACTCTATAGAATACTGTACAGCAGTAAAAAACCAATGAAATCCAGTCATTGCAACAAAATGGAGCAATCTGGAACACATCATGCTGAGTGAAATAAGCCAGTCCCAAAGGGACAAATATCATATGTTCTCCCTGATTGGAGACAACTAACTGGGCACCAAAAAGGAAACCTGGTGAAGTGAAATGGACACTGTGAGAAAGAGTGACTTGATCAGCCCTTGTCCTGACTGCTGATGTACAACTTAATACTTTATCCCTTTTAGTATTTCTTTTGTTCTACTTAATACTACTGGTTGAACTCTGTAATTA
The DNA here is from genome assembly GCA_949820135.1 of Sylvilagus floridanus. Lineage (NCBI taxonomy): Eukaryota > Metazoa > Chordata > Mammalia > Lagomorpha > Leporidae > Sylvilagus > Sylvilagus floridanus. The sequence continues at coordinate 26,216,171 of OX463246.1, read as the reverse complement.
ACACACAATTATTGTTAGGTGATTAAATTTAACTGAAAAATGATCCTTGTTAAATATAAGAGTGGGAATAAGAGAGGGAGGAGATGTACAGTTTGGGACATGCTCAATCGGACTTGCCCCAAAGGGTAGAGTTAGAAATGTGCCAGGGGATTCCAATTCAATCCCATCAAGGTGGCATGTACCAATGTCATCTCACTAGTCCAAGTGATCAATTTCAGTTCAGAATTGATCATACTGATAGGTCTAAGAGTCAAAGGGATCACACAAACAACTCTAAGGTCTGCTAATACTAACCGATAGAATGAAAAAGGGAGAGAACGATCCAACATGGGAAGCAGGATACACAGCAGACTCATAGAATGTCAGATGTCTTAAATAGCACTCTGGCCTCAGAATCAGCCCTTGGTGCATTCGGATATGACTGAAGAGCCCATTAGAGTATTTCAGGCATGGAAAGCCAAGACACTCTGGAAAAACAAACAAACAAACAAACACCTTAATGAAAGATCTCTGCGAGTGAGATCCCAGTGGAAAGAACAGGGCCATCAAAGAAGGAGGTATCTTTCTCTGAAGGAAGGAGAGAACTTCCACTTTGACTATGACCTTGTCTAAATAAGTTCAGAGTTGGCAAACTCAAAAGGCTTCCAAAGCCTTGGCAACTCATGACTAGAGCCTAGGGAGATTACTGATGCCATAAACAAGAGTGTCAATTGTTAAGTCAACAATAGGAGTCACTGTGCTTTACTCCCATGTAGGATCCTTATCCTTAATGTGCTGTACAATGTGAATTAATGCTATAACTAGTACTCAAATAGTACTTTATACTTTGTGCTTCTGTGTGGGTGCAAAGTGTTGAAATATTTACTTAATATATACTAAATTGATCTTCTGTATATAAAGATAATTGAAAATGAATCTTGATGCAAATGGAATGGGAGAGGGAGCAGGAGATGGGAGGGTTGCAGGTGGGAGGGAAGTTATGGGGGGAAAAGCCACTATAGTCCAAAAGCTGTACTTTGGAAATTTATATTTATTAAATGAAAGTTAAAAACAAGAAACCTAAATAAAAAATAGAGAACTGAATATAACTTCAAACTTATCACACACATTATACTATACACCAAAAATGGAACCAATCGTATACAACATTGAAAAACAAAAAGGGTAAAATTTCCTGAAGAAAAAATGGGAAAGAATGGCATAGTTAGGCCAGCACTTGACAGACAGTGAGAGAGAGAGACAGAAAGAAAGGACTTCCTTTTGCTGTTGGTTCACTCCCAAGTGGCCACAATGGCTGGCAGGTTGCGCTGATCCAAAGCCTGGAGCCAGGTTCTTCCTCCTGGTCTCCCATGCGGGTTCAGGGGCCCATGGACCTGGGCCATCCTCCACTGCCCTCCCGGGCCACAGCAGAGAGCTGGACTGGAAGAGGAGCAACCGGGACAGAATCCAGCACCCCAACCGGGACAAGAACCTGGGATGCCGGCGCCACAGGTGGAGGATTAGCCTAGTGAGCCACGGTGCCGGCCAGGCCAGCACTTCTTATATACCACTAAAAAAGTCAAATTCCACATGGTCAAGTGTCAAATTAAGAAATTATTTTAATAAGAGCAAATGCTGAGTCAAGTATAGCAACATAATAAAATAAATTTCTTATACACATATCTGATGAAGGACATGTATCAAAAATATATTTACAGGGCTGGCTCTATGGCATAGTGGGTAAAACTGCTGCCTGCAGTTATATCCCATATGAGTGCCGGGCATGTCTGTCTGCTCCTCTTCCCATGCAACTCCCTGCTATGGCCTGGGAAAGCAATGGAATATGGCTCAAGTGCTTGTCCCCAGCACCCGCGTGGGAGACCTGGAGAAAGCTCCTAGCTCCTGTCTTGCAGCCAGTTGGGGAGTGAACCAGCAGATGGAGGATCTCTCTCTCTCTCTGCCTCACCGTCTCTTTGTGTGTAACTCTGACTTACAAATAAATAAATAAAATTAAAAAATACATTTAGAATGCTCTCTACTAAAAATCACATAGAAAAAGAGTCAACAAAATGGAAAATAATAAACATATGTCTAAAATATGCAAATTGGAAGGGATTTAATGAAAGAATACTTAACATTGATGTTACAAATGAACGCAGATTGTCTTATACTGTAATGCCCTTCATACTCTACACTAAAAATTAAAAAGACTAACGGTACCAAGTGTTTGTACTTGTGTGAAATGATTATAATCTTTATTTATTGCTGATAAGTCTTTGAAGTTACATGTAGCTTTTCAGAAATGTTTGACTCTTAGAAAATTAAAAATATACTCACCATATGACTCAGTAATTATTGTCTTGTGTGTCAATCCTATAAAATGAAAAACACATGTACAAAATAGATCTAATAAAAAAATTAGTGTCATAAAACAATACAAAGTCAGTGCTCTAACAGTCCAAATCTGAAACTGACTCAAATGTCCATCTAGCGAATGGATGAACAAATTGTGCTATAACCATGTGTTGGAGTATTATTTAGCAAGTACAAAGGAACACATTTATAAGACATAGAACATGACTGTGTCTCAAGAATACTATGCTAAGTGAAAAAGGTTAGAATTTAGAGTTCTGATGTACATATCTTGGGTATGGTGGTAATGACAAAGTTATATACAGCTTTCAAAACAATTTCACACAGAAAATGGATGTTTTATGGTATTTAAATTATACTTCTTTTTTTTAGTTATTTCATTCTTTTGTTTTCAACTTTTATTTAATAAATATAAATTTCCAAAGTACAACTTTTGGATTATAATGGCTTCTCCCCCCATAACCTCCCTCCCACCTGCAACCATATTTAACAAAATTAGAATGAAAATTTCAGAAATGATTGCAGTATTATACTTGTTTGTATTTTGTTAAATTGAAAAAAAAGTGCCTTAAGGCATGGGGGGAGGGAGAGATCAACCACCCACTGGTTCACTCTCCCCAGTGGAAGCAATGGTAGGTGATGGGCCAGGCTGAGCCTAGAACTCCATCTAGATCTCCCAAGTGGGTGTCAAGGGCACAAGCACTTAGGTCATCTTCTGCTGCCTTCCCAAACCCATTAACAGAAAGCTGGATCAGAAGCAGAGGAGCCACTACTGGAACAAGCACTGTGGGGTGCCAACATTACAAACAGTGGATTAACCCACTGTGCCACAAAGCTGTACCAGGTATTATGCCTTTAATATTTATTTATTTGTGCCTACTTGAAAAGCAAAGTGACAGAGAGAGAGAGAGAGAGAGAGAGAGAGATTGTGTGTCTGCTGGTTCACTCCTCAAATCTGCAACTACCTGGGCTGGGCAAGGCCAATGTCCCGAGCCTGGAGCTCCGACAAAGTTTTCCACATGTGTGGCAGGGTTCCAAACACTTGGACCACCATCTACTGCCTCCCAGGAAGCATTAGCAGGAAGGGGCATGGGAAGCGGAGTAGCCCAAACGTGAACCAGCATTCCCTGGGGGATGCAGGCATTCAAAGCAAGGACTTAATCCTCTGGGCCTCCATGTCACCCCCCGTATCATGCTTTTAGAGAAAGTATGACCTAAGTGTAAAGTATATCTGAATAGAAATGATAAGAATTTTCTTGGGCAGAATATTCCTTGAATTGTATAGCAAACCAACTATAAAGTGGTATAAATCAATCCACATTAATATTTTGTTCCAGTAATTCATACTTTTATCTGTAGCACTCTCTTTTTTGTCATTTGTCTTCAATTTCAATACAATCAAGTCTTCATTGAATATACATTCAAAACTCACTTATAAAATGAGGTTATTTCTATGACCTCCAATAAATATGCCTTGTTCTGTTTATTCAGAAAATTCCGCATCAGTAGCACAATGCTCCATCAGAGCAATGGCTTTGATTTATTCTTTTTCTACTCTTGCTTCTTAGCACAGGGTATAGAATATTATTAACATTCAATAAATATATTGTTCTGTTCAGTGAGAAAGCTACATTGGAACTTCATTTAAATAGCATATTCTCTGGATTTTCTTGGGAAGTAAGATCAGATTAACTGTGTCATTACCCATTTAGTACCTCAAGAGGATCAAAATTAATACTGTCATTACACCAGCTTAAACATCATACATCTTTTTATGTGAAGATTATTAAAATCAATATTTCATAATAAAAATATTTGACAACCATCATGCAAATCACTCTAAAATATTTTCAAATATTTAATCTACTACTAGAAAGAGACCTAAGAGCTATTGCATTCAGAAATACTTTTATTCATTGAGATTAATAATAAAATGTCTTCTTTTTTTCCTTGAATATAAAAGGAAGCAAGAATAAGACAAGTGAGTGGATGTTTTCAAAGGAAGCAATTATTCAAAACTACCTGGAAATTGTATTCTCAGTCCTTTCCCCACAAGGCACCTGATAATACTCAGAGGGAGTCTTATTGCATGCTGTCAATTTTTTGAATTGGTCTTGAACTTCATTTCTCGTTTTCCTCTTTACCCTAGCCAACTTAAATTTCGTATTTATTATGATTTCTACTCTGAGATACTTACTATACCCTTGCATTCTAGACATGATATGATGTTTCCTTTCTCCTTGTAGCTGCATGGGAAGACTCCTCCACTCTTCCATCACCCCCAACTCTGAAAGGTGACTGCTAGATGTTTCCTCTTGTGCTACATTTATATCTGCAGAAAACATGTAAATTTAATTCATTTGAACTGGAGAATTCCGATTCAAGATGTAAGACAAATACTCAGTTAAAAATGTACTTTGTTAATTAATACTGAAATAACACAGGGAGAGTACACAATGTTTTTTCAAAGCAAACATGAAAGATGGCAGCACTTACTTAAGAATAATATTAATAGTGATATTAATAATTTACAACATATGCTGTCAATGAAAGCTACAAAATACCTATTTCTAGAGAGCATATTGTAAACAATATGTATTAAGTGCAACAAATTTATTTTGTTGACTTTTTAAAAAGATTTGTATATTTATTTTTGAAATTCAGATTTACAGAGAGAAAGGGAGAGACAGAGAGAGAGATCTTTCATCCTCTGGTTCACTCCTCAGATGGCCACAGTGGCCGACACTGGGCCAGGTTAAACCCAGGAGCCCGGAAATTCTTCTGGTCTCCCACAGGGGTGGTAGAGGCCCAAACATTTAGGCCATCTTAAGCTGTTTTTCCCAGGCCATGAGCAGGCAGTTGGATCAGAAATGGAGCATCTGGGACATGAACCTGGCCCCATATGGGATGCTGGTGTTGCAGGCGGTAGATATACTAGCTGTACCACAAGGCTTCCCCCTATTTTGTTGACTGTTAACAGTATGAAAAACTGAGAACTTAAAACATTTAAAATGTACATATTCCCTGTAAGCAGACACCTAGACATTCCATAAATAAACCAAAATTTATGTAAGTTCCATCACAGAATCCAGCAGTCAGTGAAACTAAAGAATATTAATACTCATGTTTGTCAATTTCAATATTTCTTAAAATATCAATTGAACTTTCACCCCGAACACAATGGAATGATCGGCACTAGAATGATCCTATGGCCATAAACATCTACAAAACTGAACACACAGGAAGCTATAGAGCCATAAACTTGTTAAGAGACAGATGCACCACGAGGTATTTCTGCCTGAAGGCATTAACACAGAAGGTGGTAAAAGAAGAAAGAATACATACAGTGCATGATAATGTTACAGAATAAGATAAAAATAAAAATATTGAGTGCTATTAATATGGCAAAAATTGCTGAATAGCATTCTAAAAATTAGTAAAGAAAGAACTCAAGAAATCTGCACAAGGATTTTGTTGAATCTAAGTATCGAGCTTTACCTGAACAGAGCAAGAGTTTGGAACTTTGGGCACAAAATATATTGGAAAAGTACAACTAAAAGATATTGAGAAAAGAAATCTACCAGGGAACTATAAATGAGCCAATTGTCAGTGTTCACATAACACTGAGAGATTAAAAGTTCTGAACAGAGGTGGGTGTGCCCATATTCCATGTCTGAATTCCTGGCATTGAGTATCACTTCCCTTTTTAATCTAGCTTGCTGTTAATGTGTACCCTGGGAAGCAACAGAGGACAACTGAATACTTGTGGCACTGTCACCCATGTGCAAGACCCTGATGGAGTTTCTGCCTCCTTGCTTCAACCTGGTCCGCCCCAACCGCTCCAGGCATTTGAGGAGAGAACCTGTTGTTGGAAGACTTATTTCTTTCTCCATGTCATTCTGTCTTCCAAAGAAATGAATATTTTTAAAAGATTTATTTTATTTGGAAGACAGAGTTACAGAGAAAGGTAGAGCCAGAGAGGTCTTCCATACACTGGTTCACTCCCCAAATGGCCACGAGCCAGGAGCCAGGAGCCAGGAGCCTCTTCCAGTTCTTCCACTCAGGTACAGGAGCCCAAGCACTTGGAACATCTTCTACTGCTTTCCCAGGGCACAACAGAGAGCTGGATCGGAAGTGGAGCAGCTGGGACTTGAACTGGCATCCACATGGGATGCTGGCACTGTAGGCTGGGGCTTTAACCTGCTATGCCGCAGCATCGACCCCGTGAATATTTATTTTTGAAAAATTTATTTATAATTACATGAAAGACAAAGGTATATATATAGAGAGAGAGGGAGATAAAGAGACATCTTTCATTCTCTCATTCACCCCCAAAATGGTCACAATGGCCAGGGCTGGGCCAGGCCAGAATCAAGAGCATAGAACTACATCGGAGTCTACCCCATGGGCTGCAGGGGCACAAGAGCTTGCAGCATCATGTGCTGCTTTCCTAGTGCATTAGCAGAGAGCATATACTTGAAAACTGATTAAGAGTTTACTAAAGGCACTAATGACAATATTAAGCAATGCAGTGATTTTGATGGAAGGACAGATGAAATAAAGTATAGAGAAAGAAAAGAGCCAGAAAATTATGAATTAATTATCGTTGATTATCATTGATCAATACTGGAAGGACACTGAGTTGTTTTTATGATTTAGCCGAGATTGAGAATGCTATGTCGGAGGCCAACATTTTGGTGCACAGGTTGCACTGTGTGGGACACTGGAATTTCATATGAGCACCAGTTTGAATCCCAGCTACTCTACTTCCAATTAAGCTCTCTGCAACTATGCCTGGGAAAACAGAGTAAGGTGGCCTAAGTACCTAGGCTCCTTCTAACCATACAGGAGACCTTGATGGAGTTCTAGTATTCTGGCTTTGACCTGACCAAGTCCTAGCCATTGTGGCCATTTTGCAAGTGAATCAGCAGATGAAATATCTCTCTCTCTCTTTCTCCCTATAAACCTTTATTTAACGAAGATTTATACATACATAAATCTTGGAAAAAAGGATGCTACCTTCAGTTTTAGCATCTTAGAGAATACTAGTGCAAATTCAGTCATAAAGTACACATTAACTAGTAAATATTTTCTGAATCAAAACAAAGCAAATTAAAACAGTACATATATATAATGAAATGACTATATTTGTATATAAATATCTAGATAGATAATGTGTATATATATATATATGTACTTTTGAACAAACCAACCTCAATTCTTATGCCCTTAGTCATAATCAATATGTAGTCACAATACTGATCCATTAGATTTTTCAGACCATGCTGTTGATGATTGAATCAAATGAAGTAAAAGTAGCTGACCCACTGGGGACTTTGGTAAGCCATGAATTACAGTTGACTTCAATATCTACTTCAGCAAAGGAAGATTTGCAATTGGCCAATAACCCCCCTCAAACTATTCAACATCATTCAGTTACAAAAAAAAAACAAATAAAATAAAACTAATATATTGCTACATTTCTATTAGAACATGTGAGATTAAAAAACAGAAGGCAAACTCTCAGTGAGAATAAGGAACAATTTAAACTTTCATGCATTGCTGGTATAATTGTAAAAAGCGTACAACAACTTTGGAAATCAGTTTTGAATTTTTCTCATAAGTTAAGCCTAAACCTAGCCTAATATCCAGCAATTCTACTTCTGCTAATTCATGTAAGAGAATACGAAAACGCACATACATAAAACTTAAGCAAGAAATGTAAGCAGCATCTTTAGTAACAACAGTTAAAACCTGAGAACAACCCACATGTTCTTCTACATCTAAATGTGTAAAAAGTAAATATTCAAAAGACTAAGTCTCAGCAATAAAAAAAAGAAAAAAACCACTAATACATACAAAATGGATGAATCTCAGAAGCATATTGCTAATTGGAAGAAGCCAGGCAGAAAAAAGTAGATATTATAGTATTCAGTTTATGTGATGTTCTAGAACAAACAGAGCAATTTGATAGTGAATGAAAACAGAACGGTGGTAGCCTGGGGATGAGGAATGTAAATTGACTTGGAAGTGACATACGGGATATTCCTGATGAAAATGCTCCACACTTAGATCAATGTTTAGATTACACTAGTACACACAATTCTGAATATTTATGGAACTTCACACTTAACATATGTGTCTTTCAGTTTATATAAATCATACACATCTCATTAAAATTTTTATAACTGAGTATTATTTGTTATATTGAGTTAAGTGCAATAAACGATATAATTCTAGAATGTAAGAGAGGAATTATATGATATTGATTACTTCTCCTTGAAAAGCATATTAGAATACTAACTTCTAAAAACAAAAGCTTAAGAAGAAGAATGACATTTCAAAAATAAGTACACTGTGGAAGCAACAACTCACATTTACAAGATCAAAGTTCTTTAATTATTTGAGTATATATAAATGCAAATTTTCATTTTTATTTTTCAATATACCTGGAGGTACTTCTTCACTTAAAATGTCTTGCTGATGTAATAAGGAAAATAACATTTTTATATGTAATTTTCAGATGCAAATCAATAAAATTACAAGCATCCTCATAATTAGTAAGCTTAAAGCCTAACTCATGTGCCAATGTTGTGGTGACATGGATTAAGCCACTGTTTGCAATGCTGGGATCCTATATGGACACCAGTTCAAATTTTGGCTGTTCTGTTTCCAGTCAGTTCCCTCTAATGCACCTGGGAATGCAGCAAAAGATGTCCCAAGTACTTGGGCCCCTGAACCACGTGGGAGATCCTGATGAAGTTCTGGCTCCTGACTTCCATTTAGCCCAGCCCTGGCCCTAGCCATTGCAGCCATTTGGGGAGTGATCCAGTGGTTGGAAGACTCTCTCCCTCTCCCTCTCTTTCTCTCTCTCTCACTTTCTCTCTTTCTTTCTCTCTCTTTTACTTTTGTCTCTCTCTGAAACTCTATCAAATAAATAAATATTTTTTTATTTTTTTTTTACAAATACATTTTATTTATTTATTTTTTGACAGGCAGAGTGGACAGTGAGAGAGAGAGACAGAGAGAAAGGTCTTCCTTTGCCGTTGGTTCACCCTCCAATGGCTGCCACGGATGTCGCGCTGCAGCCAGCACACCACGCTCATCCGATGGCAGGAGCCAGGTGACAGGTGCTTTTCCTGGTCTCCCATGGGGTGCAGGGCCTAAGCACCTGGGCCATCCTCCACTGCACTCCCGGGCCACAGCAGAGAGCTGGCCTGGAAGAGGGGCAACCGAGACAGAATCCGGCACCCCAACCGGGACTAGAACCCGGTGTGCCGGTGCCGCAAGGTGGAGGATTAGCCTGTTGAGCCACGGCGCCGGCCTCAAATAAATAAATATTTAAGAAGGCTAATTCACTATTTCCCATCAATAGTTAAAGTAATGCTTCACTTCCATTTAAATAAATTTAGATTGGCAAATATATCAAAAAATAATCATTATGACTCTCTTTCTCTCCCTTTCTCTCTCTCTCTCTCTCTCTCTCTCTCTCCCTCCTTCCCTTCTTCCCTCCTTACTTCCCTCCCTCTCTCTCTTTCTATTTTTAACAGAGAAACTCCAGATATTGAGAAATTCCAAATAATCTTTTATTACTTCCATATCTGTTCTTTCTTTGCATTTTGTGACAAACTTTTCCTTCATTTCTGTCTTCAGAACTCTGATCATTCCTTTTACTTACTAAATTCCTGGGAAAATGAAGATATTTTATACAGCAAAGAAAATACAGTTTGAAATCAACCAGTGAAGTGGAAGCTGTAAGATACTAACAACTCTAACAGATGTTCAAATACCAACAGAATCAAGAGCAGAAGATTTCAAAATGATATTTCCATCACTCATTCCTATCATTTATCCTGTCTGTCAGTGTTGACTACTATGTGTGAATCTTTCTGAATGGCATATGATAGACATTTGAGATACTTTTGGGATTTTCTAAACATTTGTCAAGACTACTTAGCTAATCCATTATTTGTAGAAAAATACACATTACACTGTCCATATGAAAGTTTAATGGATTTTTTAAAATATCACTGCCAAAGTAGTGAACAAAATAGTACTCTGTATACCAAAAGATTAAGGCAAAAATTTGAATGATATATTTTTTAAAAACCACATGAAACACAATCTTATTGTGTTGTGCTCAGTTATTTTGCTTTATAAATGCAGATGTTACATCAACATGGTAATACACAGCAGAAGTTATAATGCAACAGATAAAAGAGACACAGGCTCAACCATATCACAGAATTTTCCCTGAATGTCCACAGGAAATTTCAGTGTAGCTTGTCAAGCTTGCATTGCTATGTATTCAAACTAAGCATTCAGGCCGGCGCCGTGGCTCAACAGGCTAATCCTCTGCCTTGCGGCGCCGGCACACCGGGTTCTAGTCCTGGTCGGGGCACCGGATTCTGTCCCGGTTGCCCCTCTTCCAGGCCAGCCCTCTGCTGTGGCCCAGGAGTGCAGTGGAGGATGGCCCAGGTGCTTGGGCCCTGCACCCCATGGGGAGACCAGGAAAAGCACCTGGCTCCTGGCTCCTGCCATCGGATGAGCGCGGTGCGCCGGCCGCAGCGCGCCGTCAGCGGCGGCCATTGGAGGGTGAACCAACGGCAAAGGAAGACCTTTCTCTCTGTCTCTCTCTCTCACTGTCCACTCTGCCTGTCAAAAAAAAAAAAAAAAAAAAAACAAACTAAGCATTCAGCTAATTCAGTCCCTTAGGTTATTCTGCATTTCAAAGAGGAAATTTGCAGTTATTATGATAATATCTTCAGTAAACAGGTACAAAGAAAAATATATGAATACAATGTGTTTCATGAATAGATCCTTGGGTAGAAAACATTTTCAGTTTCAGAGAAAACATTCTGTTTTCTGTGTACCTCATGATTCCATGGATTTTAGCTGGCCCACTGTAGTGAAATCTGCATGTGTGGGATTTTATAAACTCAGGATTTGCACATCAGCTATTCAACATTAATTTACTCACATGACTGTAATGGAGAACTAAGAGAAAAAATATGGCACTAATAGTAGCCATAAAAGTGACAGGTCTCCAGTCCTGTGGAATTTATAAGCTTGCTCTTGACGTGTTATGAAACAGAGGGCATGGCCCCTGTGAGCATACATAACTAGAACACAGGAGCTCGGCCAAGTGAGCAGTCTTTCAGGAAGAAGTCTTGTTTGTCCACTCACAAAGGAAACTTAACTTATAATAAGCACATACTTTGTAGCAGCATTAGGCAATGGAATTAAGCACCTATTATAATGTATTTACAGGAACGAAGATTAGGCATTACTGATAAATATAAACTAGGCAAGATATTTCAGCAATATAGAAAAGGAAATAATTAAGTGGGTCTGAAGAGAATTTAGGAAAACTTCACCCAAGATATTGGTAAAATTCTATGCAGAATTATGTGTTCCTATTACAGAACACATACATTTTTAGTCAATAGTTAAACTTTCTTATATCTTAATGACTAGCAAATTTCAGACTAATTTTTTTTTTTTTGACAGGCAGAGTGGACAGTGAGAGAGAGAGAGACAGAGAGAAAGGTTTTCCTTTTCCGTTGGTTCACCCCCAAGTGGCCGCTGCGGCCAGCGCATGGTGCTGATCCGAAGCCAGGAGCCAGGTGCTTCTCCTGGTCTCCCATGAGGGTGCAGGGCCCAAGGATCTGGGCCATCCTCCACTGCCCTCCCGGGCCACAGCAGAGAGCTGGACAGGAAGAGGAGCAACCAGGATAGAATCTGGCACCCAGACCCGGACTAGAACCTCCACCACAATCGGAGGATTAGCATATTGAGCCACGGCGCCAACCAAACTAATTTTTAAGAAAAAAATCAGCCAGTGCCGTGGCTCAACAGGCTAATCCTCCGCCTTGCGGCGCCGGCACACCGGGTTCTAGTCCCGGTCAGGGCGCCGGATTCTGTCCCGGTTGCCCCTCTTCCAGGCCAGCTCTCTGCTGTTGCCCGGGAGTGCAGTGGAAGATGGCCCAAGTGCTTAGGCCCTGCACCCCATGGGAGACCAGGAAAAGCACCTGACACTGGCTCCTGCCATCGGATGAGCTTGTTGCGCCGGCCGCAGCGTGCCGGCTGCAGCGGCCATTGGAGGGTAAACCAACGGCAAAGGAAGACCTTTCCCTCTGTCTCTCTCTCTCTCTCTCTCTCTGTCCACTCTGCCTGTCAAAAAGAAAAAAAGAAAAAGAAAAGAAAAAAATCAACATATAGGAACCGGCGCAGCATCACATAAGAGCACCATTTAGAGTCCCGGCTGCTCCTCTTCCAATCCAGCTCTCTGCTGTGGCCTGGGAAAGCAGTAGAAGATGGCCCAAGTCTTTGGGCCCCTGCACCCACATGGAAGACCTAGAAGAAACTCCTGGCTTCTGGCTTCGGATCAGAACAGCTCCGGCCATTGCAGGCATTTGGAGAGTAAACCAGCAGATGGAAGCTCTCTCTCTCTCTGGCTCTACCTCTCTCTGTAACTCTGCATTTCAAATAAATAAAATAATTCTTTTAAAAAATCAACATATATTATGATTTTATAAGCAGAATTTTGAAAAAATATATCTGCAATTTTCATGTAATTTTGTTTTTATATAATACAGATGTGAAGAAAGAAGTATCTTTAATTTTCCATGAAACAGAAGAGACACAACCTTACGATAAAGAACTGAAGTTGTGAAAATGTGTTGATCCTAGAAGATAAACTCAAGAGAGAGAGTTGGCAAACTATCGCTTTTGAAGAATAGGATAGTAAATATTTTTTTTATTTTTTTTATAACGCTTTTATTTAAAGAATATAAATTTCCAAAATACAGCTTATAGATTACAATGGCTTCCCCCCCCATAACTTCCCCCCCACCCACAACCCTCCCCTTTAACACTCCCTCTCCCCTTGCTTCACATCAAGATTCATTTTCAATTCTCTTTATATACAGAAGATCAGTTTACTATATATTAAGTAAAGATTTCAACAGTTTGCCCTCACATAGCAACACAAAGTGAAAAATACTGTTGGAGTACTAGTTATAGTATTAATTCACAATGTATAGCATATTAAGGACAGAGATCCTACATGATATATTTATTTAAAAAATTGATTAATTTTCTAGGCAATTTCCAATTTAACACCAAGATTTTTTTTTTTCATTTTTAATTATCTATATACAGAAGATAGATTCAGTATATACTATGTAAAGATTTCATCAGTTTGCACCCACACAGAAACACAAAGTGTAAAAATACTGTTTCAGTGCTAGTTATAGCATTACTTCACATTGGACAACACATTAAGGACAGATCCCACATGAGACGTAAGTACACAGTGACTCCTGATATTGATTTAACAATTTGACACTCTTGTTTATGGCATCAGTAATCTCCCTAGGCTCTAGTCATGAGTTGGGGAGGCTATGGAAGCCTTTAGGGTTCGCCGACTTCAATCTTATTCCGACAGGGTCATAGTCAAAGTGGAGGTTCTCTCCTCCCTTCAGAGAAAGGTACCTCCTTCTTTGATGGCCCCATTCGTTCCACTGGGATCTCACTCACAGAGATCTTTCATTTAGGTCTTCTTTTTTTTCCAGAGTGTCTTAGCTTTCCATGCCTAAACTATTCTCATGGGCTCTTGAGCCAGATCCGAATGCCTTAAGGGCTGATTCTGAGGCCAGAGTGCTATTTAGGACATCTGCCATTCTATGAGTCTGCTGTGTATCCTGCTTCCCATGTTGGATCATTCTCTCCCTTTTTCATTCTATCAGTTAGTATTAGCAGACACTAGTCTTGTTTGTGTCATCCCTTTGACTCTTAGACCTATCAGTGTGATCAATTGTGAACTGAAATTGATCACTTGGACTAGTGAGATGGCCTTGGTACATGCCACCTTGATGGGATTGTATTGGAATTCCCTGGCACAATTCTAACTCCATCATTTGGGGCAAGTCCGATTGAGCATGTCCCAAATTGTACATCTCCTCCCTCTCTTATTCCCACTCTTATATTTCACAGGGATCACTTTTCAGTTAAAATTTAAACACCTAAGAATAATTGTTTGTTAATTACAGAGTTCAACCAATAGTACTAGAATAAAAAAATTACTAAAATGGATAAAGTATTACATTGTACAACAACAGTCAGCACAAGAGCTGATCAAGTTACTGTTTCTCATAGTGTCCATTTCACTTCAATAGGTTTCACCTTTGGTGCTCAATTAGTTGTCACCGATCAGGAGAACATATGATATTTGTCCCTTTGGGACTGCCTTAATTCACTCAGAGTGATGTTTTCCAGATTCCTCCATCTTATTGCAAATGACCGGATTTCATTGTTTTTGACTGCTGTATAGTATTCTATAGAGTACATGTCCCATAATTTCTTTATCCAAATGTATGCTTTGAATTCCCTGTGATCTTTTGCTGTGAGGTTCCCTTCGTTTACCTTCTTTCATGTTGATGGCCGTGTTTCTGTGTTTCTGTGTGTAACACATCTTTAAGTATCTTTTGCAGGGCTGGACGAGTGGCAACAAATTCTTTCAATTTTTGTTTGTTATGAAAGGTCTTTATTTCACCTTCATTCACAAATGAGAGCTTGATAGTAAATATTTTAGGCATGAGGAACTAAGAGAGAAAATCAAGGTGGGAAACTAGACACTTAGATAAAACAAATTCTTCTACAGATTTTTCTGATATGACATTCAAATTTCATTTGTGAGCACTGAAATAGGAATTTCATATAATTTTCATGCACCACAAAACATGTTTTAATAGTGAAATCCTTATATATTTTTCTCTTTCCTAAGAAGTTTCTCTCTTTTTCTCTCTTTCACGCTCTCTCTCTCTCTCTCTACACACACACACACACACACACACCCTACACAGGAACAGGCCTCAAAAAGTTTATGGGAATATGTGAATTGCAAACATTTTTGCAACAAAACTTACTTTATTCTCATTTTCCATGATTTTGAGGTACCCTTAAGTATATTCCCAGAATATATGTATATAAATATATAAATTTTCTTATTTCTGTTAATAGTTCTATGAAATTATAAACTCTCTTATTCCCACAATCATAACTCCTCAGAATTTTATAAAAGTAGATATAAACAAAAGAAATCTGTATATATGTAGAGGAATTACAACCCTCATGACTTTTTGCCTTTGAAGTCACTTTTTTCTACCCTCTTTTAAAATTAATTATATGCTATAACAATAGCAATAGCATTTAACATTCATGATGCTTTTACATTGTAACTTTTATACATAGATATTTATAATGAGAAAAATTTTATTGTGCTGAATTTGTTTGAATTCCAGTTTTTGGATGTTCAACATTAGTATTCTGTGGTCTGCAAAGACAGAAGTTACATGCCTGGGATTTACAAATTATGCATTTGTGATTGGAAGAAAATAAGTGCTAATGGAGTCTTTGATAGTCCATCTAGAGTAAAACTTTAAATCTTTTCTGTGCTCTAAAAAAATGATTTATTCACAAATTGCTGCCTATTCTATAGAAATAGTATTTTAAAAGTTCAGATTCAATAATGATTTCAAAAGATTAAATTATGGTCTGTTCCCCTTGAACCCATGTGGGTGGTTAAGTACTTTCCTTGGAAAGTAAATACCAATGGTTAATGGAAGCTTCCAACATTAAAAAAGAATAACAGAAGAAAACCAAGCTGTTTTCTTTATTTTTCAAAGTGATATTTATGATTACTGTTTTTTACAAGCTAGTACTTCATAAATACATTTCAGCATCATTTATAGGTTTTTCACAAAGCTTCGTATAAAATTGTTTTGACCTTTTGGCCCAAAAAAGATTTCCACGCAGAAAAATTCTCACTATCTTTTTCCCCTTACCAACATAGAGGTAATGGGCAACATGGCTACCAGGAGAGAATTCGGGTTTTTTAATTTTAACTAACTGAAATTCAGAGATTTCTGAGACATACGGAATTATATAATCCCACCAAAGTCAGCTGTTGTAACTTCAGTCCTGGGGAAGTGGTAAAGGAATGCCAATGCCACATGATGTGATCTTTAGAATAATGAACAGCGTTGCCCTTGGCAAATCCCTGGGAGCATCCCTCTTTCATGCAAGTCTTGAGAGAGGACATGAAGGAATGTGGGGGTGACAAGTAAACATCTACGATAAAGTGGCTAGTTCCAAATCTCAGGGAAATGTCTAGTAGGTACACACACAGAATCCTTCTAGGTTAATAATTACATAATTAATAAATAGGGTGAGCAATGCAGTGAACTGTAAGCTGCTGGGGCTGCCTGTATCCCTCCTATATTGCCGTGCTAAAGAGCATGGAAGCAGCAGATAATGAGTCAAGTGCTTGAGTTCCTACTGCTCACCCAAATGGCACATGGCCTTCTTGGCTCCTGGCTTTGACTGGCCCAGTCATGGCTGTTGTGATCATTTAGGGAGTGGAACCAGCAAAGGAAGATTTCTTTTTCTGTCTTTGCCACTCTCTCTGTCTCTCTGTCTCTCTGTCTGTCTCTCTCTCTCTCTCTCTCACACACACACACACATGACCTTTAGATCTTAAGATTTATGTATTTATTTGAAAGTCATAGTAACATAGATATAGAAGGAGAGGCAGAGAGAGAGAGAGAGAGAGAGAAATCTTCCATCAGCTGGTTCACTCCCCAATGGCCGGAGCTGTGCGGATGCGAAGCCAAGAGCCAGAAGCCTCTTCTGGTTCTCCCATGTGGGTTCAGGGGACCAAAGACTTGGACCATCTTCCACTGCTTTCCCAGGACATAGAGAGACATGGATTAGAAGTGGAGCAGACAGGACTCGAAACAGCGACCATATGGGAGGCCAACACGGAAGACTGGGACGTTTACCCCCTGTGCCACAACACCAGCCCCTAAATAAATAAATTTTGAAACACACACACATGCAATAATAAGTAAAACCACATTTATTGAAGATCCCATGCAGTAGTTTCTGTTCTACAGACCTGGTAATAGAAGGAAATGGTAAAACGGAGATTGGGTAGGCAACTGAGACAATGTAAGCCCTTATTTCTGTAGTTCCAGAATAATCTGCCAGAGAGAGATGTCTTCAGTGAGGTGATTACTAGTCACAAACAAAATCTGGACTTAACAGCTTTCAAGGCCATAATTGGCTCCAGGATGCTGAGTAAAAGGTTAGGCTACAGAAAATGATATTTTTTTTTTAGTTATACAGGGAGAAATAATTGCCACAAGACATGTGTTCCTATATTAGAAATTTTAAATAATCCCAAAGCCCTTGTCCTAGTGAGTCATTTTAGCAGAAGTGGCCTTTTTCAAATCTGAGTTGGGAAACTTGCAGAAGCATTTTAAATGAATGCTGAAGTGAGGACTCAAAAAAAAAATTAGCGATTTCAACTTTCCACAGATCTCCTGAATATTTAAAAAATGTTTATTAAAATGCCTTTGTAGCCGGCACCACGGCTCAATAGGCTAATCCTCCTCCTTGCGGCGCTGGCACACCGGGCTCTAGTTCCGGTCGGGGTGCCGGATTCTGTCCTGGTTGCCCCTCTTCCAGGCCAGCTCTCTGTTGTGGCCCGGGAGTGCAGTGGAGGATGGCCCAAGTGCTTAGGCCCTGCACCCCATGGGAGACCAGGAGAAGCACCTGGCTCCTGGCTTCGGATCAGTGTGGTGCACTGGCCGCAGCGTGCTGGCTGTGGCGGCCATTGGAGGGTGAACCAACGGCAAAGGAAGACCTTTCCCTCTGTCTCTCTCTCTCTCTCTCTCACTGTCCACTCTGCCTGTTAAAAAAACATATGCCTTTGTGAAATGATATTGACACCCCCTATATGGTTTTAGGGTGAATTACTGGGTATTAAAAATGACTTGTGTGTATTTGGGAAGGATTTTGAAAACCTAATTAGATAGTTTAACCATATTGTGTAGATGGAAAGAAGCCAACAGCAAGGAGCAAACAGTACTCAAACGTATCTGGTAAAATGGTCTACCAAGCAAAACACAGGCTTCCGTTAACCTCTGGAACTTTCAAAATAATATCATGTATTTATTAAATGGAATAATTGCTTATATCACTATTTCCTTTAACTTTGCTATTTTTTAAGTTGAGGCAAGCTGTTATGCCTTCAATTATTCTCTCACAGTAACAAGTAGTTCACTGAATAAATTTTTGAGATTAGAAATCTACAAATTACTTTATGAGGGTAAATCCAGCTGTGCTTTGGTTTCATAAATAAAGTTTTATTAGAACATAGTCATATCCATTCTTCTACAATTGTCTGGGAATGCCTCCTCCCTCCAGTACAGAGTTAAACAGTTATTGGATCGGCTGTATGGCCCGCACAGGTCTGAAATACATTGTATGTAACCATTATCAAAGATTGTTGAACCTTCATTATTTTAGGTAATCAAACCTATTCCTAAATAATCATGTCAAATAGCTCAAATGTTAATTTTCCAAAACCATACAGAGAGTAAAAATTTAAATAAAACTTTGTTTTATCATGTAATACTCACAGATTGCCTAAGCAAAGAGAACATGGTGCAGCGCGTTCATAATATTAACAAACTGCTGTCTTAGGTACAATAAGCAGCTGATTTATTGAAAGTGACTTGTGCAGTCAATATCTGAAATGAAACAGCTAGTTTCATCTTGTCCAATTTTTACATTACTCTTCATTTTCCCTGAGAACTACATAGTTGAAACACTTTTAGTAAAGCACTTCCTTGTAAAATGATCAGTTGTATCTGTCACCAGGAAGAAATGCATTTTCCTGCTTTATTACAGCCATCTGCATCCTTCATTTTCTTTTAATTCAGTCACTGGAGCCCTAATGATCGCAGCCATTTCAGGAGATGCCATCAATTACAGCAGGGAGCTCATTCAGAAGTGAAAGATGAGTTCCATTCTCTGTTACTTAGAGGTCAGTGATCACTCCCCAGCCTCTTCCCAGTGAACAAATAGTACAGTAACTTTCACAGGCTCCCTTCATTTTTCTCCAGTCTGCTTCCTCACGACTTTTTGTAGACCTTGGTTGTAATAACTTCATATGTTTGATTCTGGCAGCCCTAGGACAAGCCTGACCCAATCTTTCTACTAGCCTCAGTGATGATAAATTCAATCAATTATAATTCTGGCTTTGGGGAGGGATTTTTGAAAGAATAGATATTGTTAAGACAGTATTTTTTTAAAGTAAAGTAGGTTAAATTTATATTCAAATGATTTTTACAGAGTAATAATTATTTTTGATTAACAGACAATATAATTTCTTAAATCATTTTGAAAGTTTCAGTATAATTATACAGTTGTATAAAAAATAGAGTGGATTCGGCCGGCGCCGTGGCTCAACAGGCTAATCCTCCGCCTTGCGGCGCCGGCACACCAGGTTCTAGTCCCGGTCGGGGCACCGGATTCTGTCCCGGTTGCCCCTCTTCCAGGCCAGCCCTCTGCTGTGGCCCGGGAGTGCAGTGGAGGATGGCCCAGGTGCTTGGGCCCTGCACCCCATGGGGAGACCAGGAAAAGCACCTGGCTCCTAGCTCCTGCCATCGGACAAGCGCGGTGCGCCGGCCGCAGCACGCCAGCCGCGGCGGCCATTGGAGGGTGAACCAACGGCAAAAGGAAGACCTTTCTCTCTGTCTCTCTCTCTCACTGTCCACTCTGCCTGTAAAAAAAAAAAAAAAAAAAAAAAAAAAAAAAAAAAAAAAAAATAGAGTGGATTCAAACACAATTTTCATATGCTCTCTTTAGAATACTTTTAATTATTAGGAGTACATTGAGTTGTCAATATTCTGTTTGGCAAAAAAGGTTCATATGACTAATAAATCTACCCAAAATAACTGTACACAAAGGTTTACAGCAACTTTTTATAAAATTCAAAATAAAAACTGGAGCAACCAAGATGTCTTTCAGTGGATAAATGGATAAACACACTGTGATAAATTCATAGAGTAGAATATTATACAGACATTTCAAAAATTAGCTATCATGTCATGGAGACATGATGGAACCTTTGGTGCACAGGCTAAGTGAGAGGATCAATCTGAGGATGCTGTATTCTCTATCATTTCAATTGTATGTCCTCCTGGAAAAGAAAATTCTAAGGATATGGTAAGATTAGTGATTGCCAAGGAATTGAGGAGGGGGTGAGGGGAAGAGAAGGTCAGACAGAAGAGGTTTTTCCAGTGATATAATGAGTCTGTGTGATGATATGCATTGGGACATAGATGACAATCCTTATGGTAAAGTCTTAAAGAGTTTTACAATGCAAAGAGTGAATCTTGATAAAAATCAGAGAAGACTAATTTAGGAAGTTGCAGAATTCCAGGTTGGGATGGAAAATGTAACAAAATATAAAAACACGTGAAATATTCTTGCTGAGGTGTGGAGGAAAATGATTCTGACTGACAAAGCTCTGGAAACAGGTAGCCACTGTAAAGATGACAATCAAAGAAGCTAGACATCAGCGCTGTACTCTAGTGGATAAAATTACTTCTCTCACAGGTGTGTAGTAGTGATTGCCATTCTTACATAGGAGCAATACTGCATGTCAACAATTAAATAAACGGATAGTGGGTATTGGAGGCCAAATTTCTAACCTTTGAAATGAAAGTTTACAAATAAGCTAGAGGAGGAGTCTCAGATGTCCAAATGGTACTGGATTTTAAAATGGAGGCACCGTTAGTGCATGTTCAATTTAGTATAAATGCAGATGGCTACAAGAAAAGATTTCACAGTTGTGAATAAATCCAATATTAGTACATATCCATGTATTTTATTGCTTTGTCAGCTGAAAGCTCCTTGAAACCATGATAGCTAAGAAAGTTAAGGTGATTTACAAGAGAATAAGAAAATAAAGCATCTTCATCCCAGAGGTTAGAAATCTTTCAACAATTATTAAGATACGTGCTGAATGAAATTGCACTGATAGAGTCAGCCCTAAATTATTTAAACACCTTACTCCATTCTCTTTTTTTAATAGGCTAACTTTTATTTATTTATTTTTAAAGGAATTTATTAATATATTAGATTCTCAAGGTCACAGCAAAATGTGTGATAATTACTATGACACAATTCTTATCATTTCTCATGTTTATGTGATATAATTGCAAAGAGAACAATGTGTTTCCTAGATACAATTCAAATAATATTTCCCTTCCTCCCTTTCTGCCCCTTGGTTATAACCAGTCTTTTCAAGAGTAAATGTAGGGGCTGGCACTGTGGCGCAGCGGGTTAAAGCCTAAAGTGCCGGCATCCCATATGGGCGCCGGTTCTAGCCCTAGCTGCTCTACTTCTGATCCAGTTCTCTATTATGGCCTGGGATAGCAGTAGAAGATGCCCCAAGTGCTTGGGCCCCTGCACGCATGTGGGTGACCTGGAAGAAGCACCTGGCTCCTGGCTTCAGATCAGCACAGCTCCAGCTGTTACAGCCATTTGGGGAGTGAACCAGAGGATTTAATACCTCTCTCTCTGTCTCTACCTCTTCTTGTAACTCTGACTTTCAAATAAATAAAATAAATCTTTTTAAAAAATAAATAGTAAACGTATACTTCTTCTGTAGTAAATGCATACTTCTGTAATATTTTATGTTAATATTTCTAGTATTTAATATTTCTAGCATTTGCCTTTTACTTCTTATTCTCACTTTCTATCTTTTCTCTCAAATTCATGTTTTGGAATGATGATCCCCAACATGGTGCTGTTGAGAGGTGGGGATTGATGAAAAGTGATTTAGACATGAGAATGGAGCCCTGGTGACTGAATTAATGTCATTTTCCCCAGGTGGGTTGGTAATAAGGAGACTGTGCTATTTTGAAAGTGCTGTCTTTTCTGCATAAGCTTGCTTACCTTGCCCTTTCTACCATGTTATGAAGCAGAATGGAGGCCATCACCAGACGTTGGTGCTATGTGCTTACTTCCCAACATCTAGAATCATCTATTTCCCCCGACACTCTGTTAAGGAAACAGAAAAAAGACTAAGATATTATCTCTTTGTTTATATTAGCCATCCATCTGTTCTTACCTGCTGTATATTCTTTCCCTGAGAGGGTAGCGGATCAGTGACAGTTGTAAAATTTCTAGTCTGAGAATTCCAAGATCCCTAATATTTTAGAGTCTGGTTCTGACATTTGCTCAGTCTCTTCCTAATGTTTCTTGGTTTTTTTTTTTTTTTTTTTTTTTTTTTAGGATTCCTTGTGATCTTTCGTGGTTGCTGCTGAAAGTGGGTCATGTTGTACCAAGCAAAAACAATTGAAGTATTTAGG
The DNA here is from genome assembly GCA_949820135.1 of Sylvilagus floridanus. Taxonomy (NCBI): domain Eukaryota; kingdom Metazoa; phylum Chordata; class Mammalia; order Lagomorpha; family Leporidae; genus Sylvilagus; species Sylvilagus floridanus. The sequence continues at coordinate 26,193,588 of OX463246.1, read as the reverse complement.
CTTTTAGTGGGAGGTTTTGGGTTTATCTGAGTGTGTTTACTATTTGTTAAAAATGCAAATGTCAGAGACTGACTTTCACTGGTGTACTTGTTTCTATCTGTGATTTTCCATAGGAACATCTTAGTTACTGTCTGAGATTTGCCACATTATCAGATCCAATCTCCTGTAATTATACAGAATCCTTCTGACATAGTCATAAGGTATAGAGTGAGAGTAGTAAGTGCTCTCTGGTTCAATAATGAGAACACAGTCGTTCAGTGAGATCATGCTTTACTGAGTGCTTCTGATATTTAGCTATGTATTTTTTATTAATGTTTGTTTTATCTATGTATTTATTTGAATGGTGGAGATACAGAGATGTGGGACAGGGAAGAGAGATCTTCCACCTGCTAGTTCACTCCCCAGATGGCCTCAACAGCTGGGGCTAGGCTAAGCCAAAGCAAGGGGCCAGGAACTCCATCCAAAACATGGCAGAGAATTTTCACTGATATTCACTGTGAGAATTTGGTGAAGCTCCTAGAGGCAAAACACACAAAAACATGGTGACATTCCCAAGATCCTGTCTTGATGTTTGTAACTCCTGTTTTGTCTGCACTGGGCCTTGGACGCTGGATCAGTTGCTGTTGCCTTTCCTACTCTGGTCTGAGCCCAGCCATACTTAATCCTGGATTTCTGATCTGACCCATTTCATTCTCTGTATCTGCCAGTTTGTCTTCTAAGTTTGGGGGGCAGCAGTTACCTCTGCAACCTCAGTTCCCTGATTGATATTTAAAATGGTTTTCTGTGGTTCCTTCTGCTTTTTTCTGGCTGTGGGGACACAAGTGATGACTTCCCAGACCTTTTTTGTATGCCAGACTTGAAAGTCACTTTAATGACTGTGTCATGAGGACAGAATTGAATGAGTATAAACAGAAATAAAAAAGTGTTCATCACAATATTAAAATGGTAAAATGCAAACATACTGTAGAATTTAGAATGATAAGGCATGTCCATATTTAGAGAAACAAAAAGAAACTGTGTACAAATACATGTAAATTCATCAAGATGTGGAGATTATGAAAGTTTAGCATTTTTCTAAATGTCTTTTAAAATGTGCACAAATTAGTAACAAAATATTAGCAGAAGTTATCACTTTGTAGGATAACAATAAGTAATTTTGTTTTTTTAAAGATTTATTTATTTGAAAGTCAGAGTTACACAGAGAGAGGAGAGGCAGAGAGAGAGAGATCCTCCATCTGATGGTTCACTCGCAATTGGCTGCAAATGGCCAGAGCTGAGCCGATCCAAAGCCAGGAGCCAGGAGCTTCTTCCGGGTCTCCCATGTGGGTGCAGGGGCCCAAGGACTTGAGCCATCTCCTACTGCTTTCCCAGGCCATAACAGAGAGCTGGATCAGAAGTGGAGCAGCTGGCCGGCGCCGTGGCTCAACAGGCTAATCCTCTGCCTTGCAGAGCCGGCACTCCGGGTTCTAGTCCCGGTTGGGGCGCCGGATTCTGTCCCGGTTGCCCCTCTTCCAGGCCAGCTCTCTGCTGTGGCCCGGGAGTGCAGTGGAGGATGGCCCAAGTGCTTGGGCCCTGCACCCCATGGGAGACCAGGAAAAGCACCTGGCATCCTGCCATCGGATCAGCGCGGTGTGCCGGCTGCAGCGCGCCGACCACGGCGGCCATTGGAGGGTGAACCAACGGCAAAGGAAGACCTTTCTCTCTCTCTCTCTCTCTCTCTCTCTCTGTCTACTCTGCCTGTCAAAAAAATAAATAAATAAAAAAAGAAGTGGAGAAGCTGGGACTTGAACTGGCACCCATATGGGATGCCGGAGCTTCAGGTCAGGGTGTTAACCCACTGCACCACAGCACCAGCCCTCATTTTGTTTTGTTTTTGTTTTTGTTTTTTTTTTTTAAGATTTATTTATTTATGTGAAAGACAGAGTTGCAGAAAGAGAGAGAATTCTTCCATCTATTGATTCATTCCCCAAATGTTCACATTATGGGATAGGCTGAAGCCAGGAGCTAGGATCTTCTTCTGGGTGGCTGAGTTCCAAGCACTTGGTTCATCTTCCACTGGCTGATTTCCAAAGTGCATCATCAGGAATCTGGATGGAAGTGGAGCATCTAGGACTTGAACCAGAGTCCATATAGGAGCCAGCACTTCAGGCAAGGAGTTAATCCACTGTGCCACGCAAATCACATTCTTGTCTTAATTTCCTTACCTCTGCATCATATATAGATAATTTAATTTAAAATAAATAAGTCATTTGAGGCAAGTCCGATTGAGCATGTCCCAAATTGTACATCTCCTCCCTCTCTTATTCCCACTCTTATATTTCACAGGGATCACTTTTTACAATCCCATCAAGGTGGCATGTACCAAGGCCATCTCACTAGTCCAAGTGATCAATTTCAGTTCACAATTGATCACACTGATAGGTCTAAGAGTCAAAGGGATCACACAAACAAGACTAGTGTCTGCTAATACTAACTGATAGAATCAAAAAGGGAGAGAATGATCCAACATGGGAAGCGGGATACACAGCAGACTCATAGAATGGCAGATGTCCTAAATAGCACTCTGGCCTCAGAATCAGCCCTTAAGGCATTCAGATCTGGCTCAAGAGCCCATGAGAATATTTTAGGCATGGAAAGCTAAGACACTCTGAAAAACAAAAAAAAAGAAGACCTAAATGAAAGATCTCTGCGAGTGAGATCCCAGTGGAAAGAACAGGGCCATCAAAGAAGGAGGTACCTTTCTCTGAAGGGAGGAGAGAACTTCCATTTTGACTATGACCCTGTAGGAATAAGATCGAAATCGGCGAACCCTAAAGGCTTCCATAGCCTCGGCAACTCATGACTAGAGCCTAGGGAGATTACTGATGCCATAAACAAGAGTGTCAAATTGTTAAATCAATATCAGGAGTCACTGTGTACTTACGTCTCATGAGGGGTCTGTCCTTAATGTGTTGTCCAAAGTGAAATAATGCTATTACTAGTACTGAAACAGTATTTTTACACTTTGTGTTTCTGTGTGGGTGCAAACTGATGAAATCTTTACATAGTATACACTGAATCGATCTTCTGTATATAAAGATAATTGCAAATGATTAAAAAATCTTGGTGTTAAATTGGAAATTGCATAGATAATTAATCCATTCTTTAAAAAAATTATGTAGGATCTCTGTCCTTAATGTGCTGTACATTGTGAATTAATACTATAACTAGTACTCCAACAGTATTTTCACTTTGTGTCTCTATGTGAGGGCAAACTGTTGAAATCTTTATGTAATATGTACTAAACTGATCTTCTGTGTATAAAGAGAATTGAAAATGACCAAAAATAAATAAATAAATAATTAAGTCAAATTTATTATAATAAAAGATTTATTTAGAATTTAAACTCACTTATTGGGTGCCTTGCCTATAAGAGGACTTGAGCTATATAATGCTGAAAGGTGACAGATAAGTGGATAAATGCCCCCTACAGAGCTGCAGATCTTCTAGAAAGAGAAATATTAAATATTAATGAAATAATGAGTAACAGAAAATGTTGCTTCCTCTTTTGTATGTGTTTCAAAAATAATAATTATACCTGAGCATTTTTTATCTACTTTAGAAATAAAGCTGACAGAAGTAATGCTATCTGTTGGTTTTGAGCGTTTTCCTTTGTCATATTTTAAGAGGAAAAAAAAAGCAAACATATATCCACATAGACATTTTGTTTACTATTCTGTTATGGATTTGCTCTTATTTATATATAATGCACTTTATAAAATTAATACATCATTAGCAATCATGGAACTTGAGCTAAAGTTTGGTTAAATTAGTTAAAACACTGACAGCAATAAAGACTACAAAATAGTAATGGAGAAAAAGAATCCCACATAAATTAGGACATATTTTCATTTAATCTGTTGAAATTGGTAAATGAAAAAAATATTTTTATCAGTTAATTTATTTTAACATGTTTGTAACTAATTTTCTTCCTATTCTTTCCTCTTCTCCAATGGTTTCAAAATGGCTGTGGGCTCTAAGTAAATAAATTGCAACCTATCTCTAAAATATACTATAGTTTATGTAAATTTACATTACTTCTCAATGATAAATGAATGGAATAATTTTAGAAAAGCCAACATCACACCCTAACAATAGAAGATTACATAATTACAAAAATTACAAAAAGGCTATTTACCTAAAAATTAAGGAGCTCCAGACACACACATTTTAATTGTAATTAAGTTGCAAATATCAAACTTTTTCAGTTTTAGGTACTGTAAAAATGGTTTTTTAGATATTATAAAATTGCATTTTAGATATCATAAAAATGGTTTCTATTTTAGAGATTTAAGAAAAAAACCACTTTGGCCACATCTATTTGTCTTTCCTGGATTTTTCCGAATTCACCATTGGCAGTAATTTTTTTAAAATTTTTGAAATTAAGAGTTTTTTTGATATTATTAGTTACTAATTTACTTTTTAAGTTTCTTTGTGCTATAGACATATGGAGGGATAATAAGAACTATAAAATTAACCAAGAAAGTTTATTTGTGGTCCAGACAAGGAGTCCCCAGACATTTTGCTATTTCTAGAGTGATTGTTAGTAAAGAAACAAATTGGCTAGAACTCCAGCTGACTACTGTCTTCAGCACTTCCTAATTACAGGCTGCAACCATAACAAATGACTTTAATTTAACTAAGATTTCTAACAAAAATAATTTTACCATTCTGACCTTATATAGAGTCATTCCTAAGGATAACAATGATTTCCAATAATTTAAAACTTCGAATCTACTGGCACGAACTTTGTTTCCAGCAAAACACAATATGAAATATTTAAATTAAGCAGTCAGTGGTATAGCATATGATTGTTATCTCTCTCTCTCTCTCTCTCTCTCTCTCTCTCTCTCTCCTTCCTTCTTTCCCTCCCTGTTTATCAAGCTTTGAATGGTTAGCTTGAACATTGGAAAGCAAAGTTAGGTATTTTGGGAGATACATTGAAATTCTCATCATCTCTTCCTAAAGTACTAATTGTCATCAAGAAGCTGGTGAGTATTAAGGTGACTAACTGATGTTTTTTCCCTCAAGCAGATGGTAATCCAAAAGGGAAGATAACTGAGGTTATAAATAAGCCTTATGCAACATGGAAAGGTACCTCAGTCCCCATGAAAGTACATATTTTTTTTTAAAGAGTTCAGAAGAGTAAGAAAGGTTATTTAGCTGACGGTTTCAGGGATGGTCATACTGAGCAAAGCATGATTAACCTGGATTTCTAAGGTGAGAGAGGGTTTACAGAAAATACTGAAGAGTTATGTTTTTGACAGTAATGTCTGATCACGGAACCACAACTGGGAACTTGAGGTATGTACAGGAGATAGAAAATGACTCACTTTGGCATGCAAATGTGTTCACAGAATAGTGAGTAAATAAAATTTAACTCTATTTGGCTGTATCATCATAACAAACTACATTTTAGAGAAAAAATACACAGACACCTTCCTGAATCTTTGCTGTTTTACTGTTGCTGTTTTCTTGGCTCCTTGAAACACTGTCATCCTCAAGCCTTGCAAACAAGAGATTATGACAGAGGCTAAATAGTGCACATTTTCCTTAATGAGAGTAAAAACATTTAAAAATTGTAATGACCAAATGGCTTTATATAACATCTGTATATTTGTGTGTGTGTATTCTGTTTTATAGTTATTTCAGAATTCAAACTTAAAAGAACTCCCAAGGGCCTAGAAGGCTAAGCCGCCGCTTGCAGTACCAGCATCCCATGTGGAAGCCAGAGGTTGCTCCTCTCCTGATCCAGTTCTCTGCTATGGCCTGGGAAAGCAGTGGAAGATGGCCCAAGTCCTTGGCCCCTACACCCATGTGGGAAACCCAGAAGCTCCTTACTCCTGGCTTCAGATCAGCCCAGCCCCAGCTATTGTGACCATTCAGGAGTGAACCAGCAGATGGAAGACCTTTCTCTCTGTCTATCCCTCTCTTTGTCTGTAACTCTCTCTATCAAATAAATAAATAAAAATTTTGAGGAAAAAAAATAATTCCTTATAGACATCTACTTAATAAGTACTAGCACCTCAACCTAAAAAAGTCCGTAATAAAGGATCTATGTAATCCATAAGCTGTTCTTTGGAAATTTATATTCTTTAAATAAAAGCTTTATATAAAAAAAAAAGGATCTATGTATTCCAATGCTGCATCTTTATTAAAAGCAACTGAATTCATTCTGGCTTGTTTCCCGACCCTGCTACTTTTGTCTATTAATTTATTAAGCTTATTTCCTTATTGGAAGAGAAGGCATACAGGAGTCTGAATGGGAAAATAGGGTGTGAAATTTTATCTAACAGTATATATTCAACCATCATTTAATTGTGTCTGTACGTGGTATGTTTATTTTGGATAACTTAGGAAACTGATGGAATTCAATAGAGAATTACAATCCATTCAAGTTACCTCTTGAGACCACCTTTTTTCCTTCATTCCACACATGCCCCAAAAGCTAACTGTGATCCAGGGACTATAATAATACAGTGAAGATGCAGGGATAAAGAAGAAATGTAAATTCTGTGTCTTCAAGGAAATGTGGAACATTTGAGGAGAACAGCAATTTCTGTTAGAAATTGCATTTTGAAACAAAAACATTTGATGAGGATAAAAATACAACATTGGTATATAGGAATAGAAGTGCCTTATAAGCCCCAGATCCTAGAGAATTATGTATTAGTGCATAATATGATTATTCTCTTTTCCAACATCAAAATTCTAAACAATTTTATGCCCAGTTTTGGAAAATTACTTGAGGATCAAAAGTGGTTCTAGTTAGCAAGCAAGAGATAATTTTGTATTTTCTTTTCTTTCTTTCTTTCTTTTCTTTCTTTTTTTTTTTTTTTTTTTTGACAGGCAGAGTGGACAGTGAGAGACAGAGAGAGAGAAAGGTCTTCCTTTTTCTGTTGGTTCACTCCCCAATGGCCGCTGCGGGCAGCGCAACGCAATGGGTGCACCGCGCTGATCCGAAGCCAGGTGCCAGGTGCTTCTCCTGGTCTCCAATGCGGGTGCAGGGCCCAAGGACTTGGGCCAACCCCCACTGCACTCCCAGGCCACAGCAGAGAGCTGGACAGTACGAGGAGCAACCTGGACAGAATCCGGTGCCTCGACCGGGACTAGAGCCGGGTGTGCAGGCACCGCAGGCGGAGGATTAGACTATTGAGCCGAGGAGCCGGCCATTTATTTTCTTAACATCAAAAAATAATTTGTGGCCAACGCCACAGCTCAATAGGCTAATCCTCCGCCTGCAACACCGGCACACTGGATTCTAGTTCCAGTCAGGGTGCTGGATTCTGTCCCAGTTGCTCCTCTTCCAGTCCAGCTCTCTGCTGTGGCCCAGGAGTGCAGAGGAGGATGGCCCAAGTCCTTGGGCCCTGGTCATAAATTATGATAAATTATTGATTCTTTAGCCAGTGTAGTATGTCTGCTGATCCATATTGACAACATTATTTATTGGTTAAAGTGATATAAAGAAGTTATGGACATAAAACTAAGACTGACAGTGAATCCCAATATTCACTGTAGTGAGTTAGCAGAGGTGGCTGTTATTACCCATTTGGAGTTTTAACAGGATAATAGATTGCACTGGATGCAGATGAAGTGTGGGCAGAACCAGAGATCAATGGCTCCATTTAACTTCTTGCACTACAACATGGGCATATACCTGCTCTCAGATTTGAAGAGAAGGAGGGGAGGGACTCCTCACTGGAAAATGCAAGGACTACTTAGAGCCTGGAGGAGAGAGGTTTCTAAGAAGCAGGAGGTTGGTGATGTAATTCAAATTGCATGCTAATTCTCATTGATCAGCCTATTTAAATGGTAATGAGGCATAGACAGTGCTTCTGGCCTGAGTGTTTGAAACTGTGCAGAGGGTATCTGTCAGCAAGGAAAACTATCACTGCTTACTTGAAAACTTGGGGATGCTCCACAAGCATGCGATTGTAAAAAGGAATTAGCTTTCAGCCCTCTGAAAAGAGATCCTTTAAGAATTTTTAGAACTGCAGGTACATCTTACTGCTACTATCCTCATGTTATTAGATTTCTGGGGCTGGATTCTCTCATAAGCCTTAAGGAAGAGCAGACAGGAAACGGATGACCTTAGCTGAGCGCCGTGCAGGGGGAACATCTGATTGCTTTCTGTGTTCTGCAAAATCTTCATTTTACTTCAAGAATGTAAAGTACTGATTCTGGCAAGAAAGAAAAATTGAGATGCAATTGTTTAGAAAATGGAATACTGTTGCTAAAAGGAGGTTGTGGTCCAATAGGGAAGGAAAACCTTTAATAGTTTAAATAAATGACACAATCAATACTTATCTTAAGGATATTGTCAGAAAAAGTGCCAAGGGATATCAGAGGAGAGACATTTCTTCAGGCTAGAGATTTAAGGAGCACTTCACTGAGATTTTAGTACATGAAAGAGGTGTTGGAAACTGAAGATTTGGGGTACCAAGAAACAGCAACCTGAAGAAGACTAAGAGCTATTTGAAACCTGGCAGGACAGAAATCAACACAGGAAAGTGACTACAAAGATCTTACTCCAAGGAATTAATTTTGCTTGCTGACCATAGGGCAAAACAATTGGATAGGGAATTGACAGAATCATTTCTCATCTGCAAGTTAAATTCTACTAATGCCAGAGACATGTCTGAGAGATGTCTTTGGTTGATGGTGTTTGTTGGAATACTTTCTCTTCAAGTTCTGAGACTGCTGCCGTATGAAAACTAGACCAAAAAAGTCTACTGTAGCCATTCAAGTGCACCACGTCAGCCAAGACCACCCTTTCAGCCACTCCCACTGAAGCACCAGATATGTGAAGGAAGCCATTTGATGCTCCCCAGACTATCCCATCCACCACCTAAATGTCACCAAGTCACTCCTTTGAAACCACAGGAAAAAGAAGAAGCACCTCCGCCTTCCCATTACTGCCAGAATACTTGCCCCTAAAATAAGAGAGCTATGTTAAGAAAATTGTGATTTTAAGTCATTGTCTGCTGAAATAGCTTATTATACAGTTATATACAAATAGGCACATATCAAATACAGTTTCAGATGCCCTGCTCCTAGAGCCAAACATGCAAACTATGGGGGCTGATCTTGTCACGCAGCAGGTCAAGTTCCCACTTCTGATGCTCACATCCCATATTTGGTTGCCTATTTGAGTTCAGGCTGCTCTGCCTATAATCCAGCTCCCTGCCAAAGATGACACAGGTATTTGGATCCATGCCACCCACATGTGAGATCGGACGGAGTTCCAGGCTCTTGGCTTTAATCTGGTCTAGCCCCAGCTTTTGCAGCTATTTGAGAAGTGAGCCAGTTGATAAAAGATCTTTCTTTCTCTTTCTCTCTCTCTCTCTCTCTAACTCTGCCTTTCAAATAAATATTGAAAAATATTTGGAATATATATTCTCCATAAAAGGGTAACATGTCAATCCAAAAATATTATCAGTTAATTATTTAACATTAAACTATAGAAACTAGGACACATTTTCTACTGTTCATTGAATGTTTGATCTTGCCAACTATGGAGTTATAAATTGTGTATGAAAAACTGGCATAATTGATATTATTCAGAATACACGTATTGAGCATGATAGCAAAATCCATGCCTCCTATCAAATGCTAAAATCAAGGGCAAAGGACGTATGGAAAATATAATAATTGCAAGACTACTCAACAGTGTAAACCAGAATCCCTGGATTGTTTGAAAGAGTTCAGCAATTATTAATAATGATATCTACTCTATATGATGCTATCATGTCATCAGCCCTAAAGGCAACGGTGAATTATTAAGATTTCATAACCATACTGCTGATGTTGTTGAAAGCTGTGTTTGAATATAAAATGTTATAATTCTGTGGAGAAACATAGTTTCAGCATTGCAAAGAGAAATAAGGAGACATAAAATTCTTTTAGGGATTAGTATCGAAGGCATTTTTCTTTCCTAAGAAATATGTAAATAGAATTTTTACAGAATGTTTTCTGCACACTTTGGAGTTTATATGGGAAAACCAATATCATTTAGATTAAAATACTTTATGCATTCACTTAAAGCTAGATGGACTATTTTTCAATAAGTAAGTAAAAACACTACCTAAGTTTTAATCTCTTAGGATTTCTTGAACCCCTTATAGATGAGTTAAATGCTAGGCCACTATGCCAATACCACATACTGTGTTCTATATTTGTTTCAAAAATTCAATGACCAGATATACCACCAGAAATTCCAAGATAAATGCTATCCTTAAGGATCTCACAGATTTATTAAAAAGGAAGTTGGTCATTTTTTAAAAAATAAATCTCTGACAAGTGTGAATCCCGTGAAGACTTTATTTTGTGTTATGTGTATCCTGTACAGCAAGGTTGGTCCTTCATAACAACGGATGAAATGGTTCCCCTTTTTAAAGAGCCCTCTCTCCCTCCACCCCAGCGCCCCCAGTCCTTGGCATGTTTTGTATCAGCGATCATTCTGAACTGTACATAATTTATGTTGCGAGAGAAAAAAAAAATGAAGTTGGTCATTTAAAAATAATTATAAAATCTAATAAAACAATAAGTTCATGAAAATAATGTACAGGTTGCACAAACTAGATGTTTAAATTAATTGAAGTAAAAAAAAGTGATTATGGCTAGTCCATATATTAGTTTTCTACTGCTTCTGTAACAAATTGTCACAAGCTCAGTAGTTTAAAACAAGATAATTTTGGATAGGTCAGAATCCAGTTGGCCTGACTGATTTATCTGCTACTGGTTTCACATAGCAATAAAGGTGGTAGCTGGCTAGGCTTTTATCAGGAGCCTCTTAGAAGGATTTTCTGCCATGGTCATTCACCTTGTTGGCAGAATTCAGTTTTTTGAGGTTATATGCCTGAGGTCTCTATTTCTCCCAGAAGCATTTCACTTTTCTGGTCTTGACACAGAACCTTCTCCTTTTAGAAGATTCATGTGATTTAAATGGATCCAATCAAACGATCCAAAGTAATCTGATTATAAATTATTAACTTTTACTACACCTACAAATGTTCCTTTGCCATCTACAGAAACTTTATGTACTCATGAGATTTAGAGTTAATATACAGATATCTTTATGAGAACATTCTGCCTAATACAGTTCATTAGTTTAGAATACATATTTTACAATGAAAAATCAGGATATATTTGGGAGTAGAAAATGTGGATATCTAGTTTGAGAGTGGACTATTTAAACTAACATTAACACCTAAAAACTACCTATGATAATACCAGAATTCAATCTCCTGGAAAAAGAAGTATGGTCAGATAAGCAAAGAAGAGTTTTATACCTTATTGCAGGAGAAGAGATAACAGTAGCTTTAATACACATGATGGTGTTGTTAGCTTGAGCCTAACCCAACTTTGGCTTGGTGCTGTGGCCTCACACATAAGTTCTTTTCATAGCTTCTTAATGAAGGAAATCAAACATTGAGAAAGAAAAAAAAACATTTCAACAAAAGAGAATCTGTCTACTTCACCAATGATTGCACAGTGTCTGCATCATGCAGAATACGGTACTGCATTTCAAGGGAACAACTCTGAAGATAGCAGCTCACTGAGGATGTGAAATCTCATTCGTAGTTAGCCAGTGCTTTCCACTGGCTTCTATCAATCAATGAATTGGTTAAAGAAGATTTATTAATAGAGGACAGTGGGTCCTAGGGAACTTGGAATCACATCCACATCCTCAGATTTCTTTTCTCAGCACATTTACTTCTCTCCTACTAGAAATACTAAGAATTAGTATTTAATCTTATATAAAGGTATATGTTGTACATGCGCATATATATTGTGGGAGGGATGAATAGACGATCAGTTGTTTATAGCATGGATATGAAAAAAAAACTAGTTTTCCATCTAGAATTTTGAAAGTGGCTTTTTAGGGAAAGGAAATTAGTGGTGATCAACAATACCATGTGACAATCTAAAAACGAAGGCTTGCTTGAAGTAACTTCTGATGTGTTTATAAAAGCACTAGTCCAAGAAGACTGTGATTACTTAGAGTGCATTTTATTTTATTTTATTTTATTTTATTTATTTATTTATTTTTTTTACAGGCAGAGTGGACAGTGAGAGAGAGAGACAGAGAGAAAGGTCTTCCTTTTGCCGTTGGTTCACCCTCCAATGGCCGCCGCGGTCGGCGCGCTGCGGCCGGCGCACCGCGCTCATCCGATGGCAGGAGCCAGGAGCTAGGTGCTTTTTCCTGGTCTCCCCATGGGGTGCAGGGCCCAAGCACCTGGGCCATCCTCCACTGCACTCCCGGGCCACAGCAGAGGGCTGGCCTGGAAGAGGGGCAACCGGGACAGAATCCGGTGCCCCGACCGGGACTAGAACCCGGTGTGCCGGCGCCGCAAGGCGGAGGATTAGCCTGTTGAGCCACGGCGCCGGCCAGAGTGCATTTTAGGAATAAACGCTCAGTTATATGATTTATATGATTTTTTTAAAAAAATGAGTGCATATCAAAAAAATTTTTGGAAAGAATTTTTTTATTTGACAGGTAGAGTTATAGACAGTGAAAGAGAGAGAGAGAGAAAGGTTTTCCTTCTCTTGGTTCACTCCCCAAATGGCCGCTACAGCCGGTGCTGTGCTGATCTGAAGCCAGGAGCTGGATACTTCCTTCCGGTCTCCCATGTGGGTGCAGGGACCCAAGCCCCTGGGCCATCCGTCACTGCCCTCCTGAGCCACAGCAGAGAGCTGGACTGGAAGAGGAGCAGCCGGAACTGGAACCTGGCGCCCTGAAAAATTTCGAAAAGGAGAAGGAAATGAAGATGCAGAGAGAGCTGTCAGAGAAAAAAAAGTCCTATCCAAAAGAAGAAAAATGAAAATTAAGAAGTGTTTCAGATGGCAGCACACTTTACGAATGTTTTGGCCAGGTTGATGGGGAATCATTAAGCTACATCGCTTGTCATAGGAGTATTGCATTTTGCAGAAATTGACTTTCCTTAGTATGACCCCATGCATAGTCATTGGTTGGGAGCAGCCAGTGAAAAGCATGACTTCAATTTGAATGCAGTGATGGATGGTGATCACTTATGACCCCTGCAGTGGATGATTGAAGAAGAATATTTTTTATGTCTACTGCAGTCTACTGTTTTACCACTTTTGTCACCCAGTTCTACTTCTGAAGTTAGCTTTAGTGTGCACATCTTCCTTGGTTTCCAAGAGCTTAACTAACTGAGAGTGAGGAGAGTGAACTATAGCATCCTGTTAAGGTGATGGATTGTGGTGAGAACCATGGCCTGAGAGCAATTGCAGCTACAGGAATAGTCTCCTCCCCTGGTCCTCACTAAGAGTTGGCTGCTGATTGTGCCATCAGTTATATGGACCAGGACAGCATTCCATGGTGTAGAATATGTTACACCAAGATCCCAAAGAGGTGTACATGGTGAACATGGTGCTGCAATTCCCTTTTTGTGACAAAGGATGCAAGATTAGTCAACTTTTCTTTTCCATTTTTCTTTGAGGGGATGGTCCTTGTCCCATCCTGAGCACATCGACGTGCTATGTTCTTGAATTGTTACAGGTCTATTTCCCACAATATGTATTATGTCTGATTTACTATAGCTGCCAGTGAACTCATCTCATTTGGTCCCAATAACTGCCTAGCATGAAGTCCTTGATGTGAAGAGTCTATGGGGTATTCAGTTCAGTTTAGACTGCATTACATAGAGGTTATGACAGAGGGCAAACTAACACGACCCTGAAGCAAACTTTTAAGAGACTATTCTTTATCTTTTCTTGTGAGTGTGAGCTGTTTCTTAACCTCTTTTTATTTTCAGAATGGAAAGGAAACCCATTTTCCAAGCTGATGGTTACATATTATTTACCAGAGACTTTACTAATCTGTTCTAATAATGATGCCTTACTCAAGGAAGCAGCCATGACTGGAAAGGCCACTTGGATAAGTCTTCACCAGTCTGCATTCTCCAAATTTACCTGGGCTTTTGCAGGATCAAGACTAGAGAGTAAAATGAGCAAATGACAAGGGCTACCCCTCCTACAACCTTCGCATCTTCAGTAGTAGTGATCATCTTCAGTGTCCAGTGGAAATGTGATAATGGTTTTGATTTACTATCTTAGCTACAGGTTAGGTAGTATTTTAGGAGAATCCAACTTTCATAACTTTCATAACTTCTATACCATAAGCCAAGGACCAATGTGAGCATTAGTCTAACTGCTATGGAAAGTAAAATTTTATATTTGAAATGCCCTGTTGTGAGTTAGTCTTTAATCAATATTCTGTGTATTTCCTGCCATGTCTACACTCCCATGGGCTCAGATACTTTGGAACTCCACTTACCAATCTCAAGTACCATGGAGATACAATTGGCTTCAAATTTATGGTGTGTTTCTCTTTCTTTAGTGGACAGTAGTGTGAGTGAGGAAATCATCACAGTTTACATTAATCTATAAATCTACAGTGTCCTTCCTCCTAAGGAACTGATCACTTCTTCAGTCAATCGCTTCAAAATCCAAACATTGGAACAAGGCTTGTAACTCAGCAAGTAAGTGTAACATTTTTGAGAATGATACCTCAAAACATCTGGGTCTTGATTCTTGCTTTATTGAGTGGCTATAGTTATCAAGCTTCTCTTTTGTTGTTTGTCCATGTTAATTTTCCTACGGGATTTCCACTAATGATCTCTACAACTCTGTGGGTCAGACTCCATCAGTTGCCTATTTGACCTTGGTAATTATTACAGTGATCGATGCCTTTGGTTTCTGGAATATAAGCACTAACAACTGTCTTCTATCATTTTGTATATTACAGAGCCTACCAAAGAGAAATCTTACTATTATCTCTAGGCTAATGAGAAAAGACACTCTCAGATTTCTTAGTGATTTGGTACCAGTCTTATCTGTGCATCTTGATGGCTTTGAGGAGCATTGAGAACTCTAAGTCTTCTGATAGAACATTATTGTGTTACAGAATAAATCTACTCCAACATGCCCACTTGCTACAAGCCCTATTTATTCTTCTAATCTTCCAAGACAACTCAGGAATTTCAGTTTTGCTCTGTAACTTTCTCTGATTTCTATGTGCAACATTAGCAGTGAATTTTCCCTTTTGTCATGTCAATTAGTTCTTGCTTTTTCTGGTCTTGTATTCTGTCCTTTTGACCAAATACTTTCAAAATTCAATCATTGTGGCACATACCTGCTTTTGTGAATCCATGCCACTGACTTCCTGAAATTCCCTGGATATGTTGTCTTTTTCTTTCCTCATCAGGATCAGGCCATCCTTGCCTAGATTATAGTAGGATTTTACTCTAGTTATCAGCCTACCAGCCAAGGAAAACAGTGACAGCATCTAGTGCATTGTAGGATGTCTTATAGCAATGGGAAAGTTAATCTACTGGGCAAGATGGACCATTTCTTCATTTTTTGTCAGTTCAGGGGCATCTTGAAAATTTGTCATCTACACACAGACATTATTCTGGATAGCCCCAATCTGTATTTCAAGGTCCCAAATTTTCCAAACTATGGCCTTGATTTTCACACAAAATATCTTCCTTGAGGATTTTTCAGATGTCTCTGGAGCTAAACAAATGAAATTATCAAATCTTCAATTTGCTACTAGTCTGTTATTTCACTCTGGGTGAGTTACAAAAGGGATGCATTGCGTTAGTTCTCACTTTTAGTTGCTAGTTGTTTTTTACACTGCAATTTCTCATTATCCTTGTGTAGGGCAACAGTATAATACAGGAACTCACTGTCATTTTTTTAACCTCAATTTTATATTTGAAGGGACAGGAAACCAAAGATTAATTTCTTGTACAGATGGACAATAGCCTTAGTGGGGAGACAAATTTCCTATCTCTGTCACTGTGAAAGTTTATCTCTTAAATTTCATTATCCTTGTCATTATCCATGATTAATATTTATTGAGCCCCTGTTCAGTGTTAGGGTTGCAAGAACAGAAATTCTGTCTTTCATATTCAAATGGAGGACACTAATGAACAGAAGCAACTACAGAGCACTGTGGCAATGATGCCAGTTTTATCTTGTGTAGATTGACTATGAGACATGAATATTTTATAAAACAGAGACCATACCATATCCCAACCCCATTTCTGACTTTTTAAAGGCTTATTGCTTAGGGGACCCAGCAATCCCCTTCATGATCTTTTGAAGAAACTTGGGCTAGAAAATTATACATTTTCTTTTCTTGAACAGATCAATAGGATTGCTTACAGAATTCACATCTATCTATCTATCTATATAACATTTTCACTCACTAACTTTATTAGATTGTTTTCACTTAAATTTCATTGCTGAATATCTTCATCGCCCCAATGTTTTCTGGTTATTGTTTCCTTGGTGCACACATTGTCCTTATCTTTCTTTGGATTTTCTGAATTTCTCTTCACATCTTAAGTTAATCTCTGCTCAGATTTATTCTCCAAAGAGTTTGCTCCAGGCTAGATATTAGTCTCTCTAGATCTCAAGCACATTAAATCTGAATTTTCTGCTACTCCTTTCTGATTCTTCATGGAGACTTCTACACTTTCCACCCTCACTTTCACCTCTGCTATGTTATGTGGGGAGGATATATTCTCTCATAAATGTAAGTTTGCTGGCTCCATTGTCTGACTTGTAGCTCCATATTTTCGGAGGCCTGCCATGACTTCTCATTTTTCTTTTTTGTAATCATTTCTGCTGGTATAAGAAACTCACATCTTTGCTCTTCAACCATATTGGTTTTATTGTGGCATCTGCAATGCAGGAAAATTCCCTCATCCGGGGTAATCAAATCTTCTTTGTTTTCCTATTTTTGTAGATTCCATGCTTTTCTTGTTCCGATTTTCCACAGGTTCAATCTTTTTTGGTAGAAATCTTCAGGCATTTCACTATCACCAAGGGTTCTGGTGATGGCATCTCTCCCTAGGAGAACTTCGCAGTGTCATGTTAACTGGATTCCCCCCCATAAGTTCCTGTGAATAACCAAAGAAGCTATGTTGCTTCCATCTTCTCTAGAGTCCCTTTTAGGACCTCTTAGGGGAGGGTTACTTCTGCTGTACGATTTTACAAGGTCTCTGGTCCATCAAGTGGTCTATGGGTTTAATTTTAGGAGCTTCTGGGCACTTCTGAATATTTCGGCATGTTTTTTGCTGCCAGGAGTTTACTTTAGCATATCCTTAATGGCATGCATGTTGTTCCTCAGCTCTTAACTATGACCCGGTGTTTGCAACAATTCCTTCCTCTCTGATCTTCTTGGAGTTGGGCCTCTTCCTTAGATGCTCTAGGTCCTCTCCTGCTGCCAGATAAATTTGCTGTTGAGTCCAGCTTCTACTCAGCAGCTTTGAGACCTTTAGCATCTTCTGGTACGTTGGATGCATGGGTGGTTTCCCCTGATGTTTCTTGCATGCCCTTGTAGAGATCTCTTCTTTCATATTTACTTTCCTGAGATGTCGTGGGCTGCCTCACTGTGCATGTCCTCTGGTTCTGGTTCATCAAGCTTTGCAGGGTATTTCCCACTGTCTTTTTGATGCAGCTCCTCACATTTATATGTTTCAAGTACATGAAGTCATATACTTGAAAAGTCAATTTATTCCAATGAAACATATTTCCAAGGTGCAAGTGGTAAAACCATTAGCAATTAAGCTACTAGATTATATCGAGGACCCTCCATATCTTACTTGCCACTAACGAGGGTACCCTTTTCACCAATGGTCTCCCACTAATTTTATGCAACACCCATCTTGCTATCTAAATTTCTGGATCCTTATCAATACTATTTTTGTTTGTTCAGATCTTTGGACAAAAGACACTAGATATGGCTTAATTGTGTCAAAGGAATTTTTTTTCTTTTTCTTGCCTTTCTTTTTTTTTAAATTTTATTTATTTATTTGAGGAAAACATACGCAAAGTGGAAAGAGAGAATGCAGAGGAGGCATGATACTGTTCTGACTGCTGGGAATGACAGTAGGAAAGAATTAGGATTGAACAATGACAGTCTCACACTGCAACATACCACTAAGAAAGATTTGGTCACCACAATGGAAAAGTCATCAACCAAAGTCATCTGTTAAAGAGAACCATCGTTTGCAGGAATGGACTTGTTATCTTATAACTACCAACAGTCGACTATTGAGAAAACATATCATTGATATAAATATTGTGCTTTCAGAGAGATAAAGCAGAACCATTCATCATCATTCTTCCTGAAGCAGAAATTCTATATGGTATATTTTCATTGCTGTCACAGAAAGTATGAAAAAGTATGCCAAAATCTTAGAAGTTGCACCTGGTGTAATGTGGGTTGGGAATTTGTCAAAGTAAAGGGTCAATACTTGAAAATGCATGCACATGGGAAGCAAAGTTCTGATTCAGGTAGTACAAGTATGGTGGATACTATTGGAACATAGCTTGTGAGTGGGATTCAAAGTGAAGATGCAGTCAGGGTCTCATCTAGAGGCCAGTACATCACAGAGAATAGAAATGCAATGTGAAATGAGCTCTTTAGCAATACTTACAGACAATACTTGTTTCTGGAGAAAAATCTTGTGGACTCTCAGTTCACCAAGACAACTTTACACTGTCATAAATGCTTAATCATGAAGCTTTCAACATTTATTTGTATGGATTTGGAACTGTCATGCTGTCTAGCTGCGTGGGTGAGGGAAATGGAAATCTATCCAGGTATGTGTCATGGTTCAGGGCTATATCTACTTGAAATGAAAGGCATGCAAAAGTGTCATCCACTTATCAAAACATGGTGCATGATCACAGAGTGTCAAGTTTTTTTTTTTTAAAACTGGAAGCACATTAGACTAATAATGGGTTATTCCCACTGCTTATTAAGGTTTATCCCATAGAAAATACTTCAATTTAGGATTGTTTATCTCTAATGATACTCCTCCTCTCCCAACTCCTCCTTTCTTCCTCCTTCCTCTTCTTCGTTTATTTTTTTAAAGATTTTATTCATTTTATTTGAGAGAGAGAGTTACATATAGTGAGAGGGAGAGACAGAGAGAAAAGTCTTCCTTCCTTTGGTTCATTCCCCCAAACGGCTGCAACAGCTGTAACTGCGCAGATCCGAAGCCCAGAGCCAGGCACTTCTTCCCAGTCTCCTCTGTGAGGGAAGGACTTTGGCCATCTTCTACTGCTTTCCCAGGGCATAACAGAGAACTGGATTGGAAATGGAGCAGCCTGGTCTAGAACCGGCACTACAGGCGAAGGATTAACCTACTGTCCCATGGTGCCAGCCCCCCTCCTTCCTCTTCTAATTTTTAATTCAAGTATAATGCAAAGTCAGGATCATGTAATTTATAGATGACCACCATCAGAAGAACTTACACAGATATACATAGTGCATATGAGTTTCTGAATAAAACAAAAGTGTGAAAGTTTGTCATCCAGTGTCACCAGTTTAGTTGTCAAATAAATGTTTCTGAAGTCTAACTCAGAAGACATCACATGATCTATAATTCAGCATTTTTCAATGACAAGATTCTCATATGTTTGTGATGTTATTACATTTATACAGAATATTTCCATCTTTATAATAATAATATTCCTATAGTTTTTATGATATGCATTTAATAGTATTCAATGGATTTTCTAAGATGATGCACAACGTTAATAACAAATTAGGATTCTGTTTTGTGTCCTATTCCACTGTTGGCAACTTAAAATAAATGTAAATTTCTCTTTCTTACCACTGATGTTTCCTTAAAACTGGTACATACAGATTGGTTATAAAATACTACACAACTTTATGATATTTAATTTCCATCATCTTATTACCAAGATAAAGATAAATAATATGTATGATATATTTTGTTTGTGTAATACATTTCTCTGTGAACAGGCTATATGTCCACACCTTGCCGAAGGTAATCCTGTTGAACTTGGTTAGGTATGCAGCTGTTCTAAGCAGAATATTGTTTTTTAAATGCCAGATCTTGGTTTAAAATATCTCTGTCCTGTGGTTCAATATTTGTCAGTATTCTAGATGGAAAATGTTTCATTAAAATGGGTCATAGAGTACAGAGTATTGTGAAAAACTATCTTCATTGGCATTCAACATGGAGAGAGGAGAGGGGGAGAGAGAGAGAGGTGCAACTCAAACTCAAATCTAAATATTTTTGAAGAGTTACCTAATGCAAAAAGAGTGTAATCATCAAACATATCTGATTATCATGAAAATTAATCAAAAAGTCTTGGTCAAGATTCCTTAGTAGAGTTGCACCAACACAAGAAAAGATATTTTGCTTGCAATAGATTTTCCCTCAAAATAATAAAAATGTTTCTAAGTAGCTTACATTTCAAACTTTCAAATGATAGTTCCATTGTAGTTATTTGCAACATATGAGTTGCTAACAATTAGTTATCACTACAAAGGGTTTATATTTACTGCAGTGGTGTTTAAAAAAATTGAGTACACAAAAGTTATCAGAACTGTCGGTGTTATAAATTATTACCTGCAAGTAAATGGGTAGCCAGAGACGGGTACTGACTAAGGATGTTCCAGAGGTGGTGTTTAGAGAAGTCTGCTAATAGGATTCTCAGGTTTCTGTTTATTCAATCTGATATACTATGTTCAAAAGCATGAGTGGATTACATTGACTAAGTAATGGGTTGATGTGTCAAAAATACTGAGTTAAATTTTATCCAGACTAAAGGGATAAAGGAATGTCTATAATTATATTGCTTTTGCTATTTCAATTATTGTTGGCTTGTGTCTCACTGGTATTTATAAGGTAGCTTGGAGTTCAGGACTACTTCATTAACAGTCATGGACCAGAGTCTCAATGAACTGATGTAGCCTTCTGATATTTATTACTGAAAAACAGTTCTAGGGGCCGGCAATATGGCATACAGGTAAAGCTGCAGCCTGCATTGCCGGCATCCCATATGGGCACTGGTTCAAGTCCTGGCTACTCCACTTCTGCTAGGGACTGGAAAAGCAGTGGATGATGGCCCAAGTGCTTGTGTCCCTGCACCCGAGTGGGAGACCCAGAAAAAAACTGGCCCCTGACTTCAGATGGGTGCAGCTCCAGCTGTCGTGGCCAGCTGGGGAGTCAACAAGTGAATGGAAGACCTCTTTCTCCTTGTGCCTCTTCTTCTGCCTCCCTGGAACTCTGCCTTTCAGATAAATAAATAAATTTTAAAAAACAAAACAGTTCTAGCTGAGAAACAGGCACTCATGGATCTTGCAGAAGCTAAGGTGCACAAGTAACACTTCCCAAGAGGGAAAGACATTGGTAAAATCATGCTTATTGCCAAAGCCTAGAATATTTGTTGGCAAAATAAATGCCTGAAAAAGAGTTCTTGAACAAAGATTATTAGCATTCATTTTTCAATTTTTAAAATTTATAAAACAGGAACAAATTTCATATATTTCATATAAACCGTTTTAAGTTTTAAGAGCATAATGAGACTTTCCATCCTACCCTCTTTCCCTCCTTCAGTTCATTCTACCTTCACCCCTTCTTTTTTATTTTTCTTTTAATTTTTACAATAAAAAACTTTTAATTTACTTTTTAAAAAATATTTATTTATTTATTTGAAAGTCAGAGTTACACAGAGAGGAGAGACAGAGAGAGAGAGAGGTCTTCCATCCACTGGTTCACTCCCTAATTGGACACAATGGACGGAGCTGTGCCAATCTAAAGCTAGGAGCCAGGAGCTTCCTCCAGGTCTCCCACATTAGTGCAGGGAACCAAGGACTTAGACCATCTTCTACTGCTTTCCCAGCCCATAGCAGAGAGCTGGATTGGAAGTGGAGCAGCAGGGTCTCGAACCGGCGCCCATATGGGATGCTGGCACTGCAGGCGCCAGTTTAGCCTGCTACACCACAGCTCCAGTCCCTCAATTTACTTTTTAATCACAAACTTAACCCTTCACTAAATAAAGAGTTCATCAAGTCGACCGGCACTGCGGCTCAATAGGCTAATCCTCCACCTGCAGGGCCTGCACACAGGGTTCTAGTCCCGGTTAGGGCACCGGATTCTGTCCCGGTTGCCCCTCTTCCAGGCCAGCTCTCTGCTGTGGCCCAGGAGTGCAGTGAAGGATGGCCCAAGTTCTTGGGCCCTGCACCCTCATGGGAGACTAGGAGAAGCACCTGGCTCCTGGCTTCAGATCAGCGCAGTGCACTGGCCACAGTGGCCATTGAGGGGTGAACCAACGGAAAAGAAAGACCTTTCTCTCTGTCTCTCTCTCTCACTGTCCACTCTGTGTGTCAAAAAAAAAAAAAAAAAAGAATTCAACAAGTAGTAAAGTTCCTCAACAGTATAGACAACACTATAATTCCTCAACAGTATAGTTCTTCAAAGTCCCTCAACAGTATAGGTGCAGCCTGTTAACACCCTGGCTTGAAGCACAGGCATCCCATATGGGCTCCAGTTCTAATCCTGGCTACTCCTCTTCTGATCCAGCTCTCTGCTGGTGGCCTGGGAAAGCAGTAGAAGATGACCAAGTCCTTGAGCGCCAAGTCCTTGAGCCCCTGCACCCATGTGGGAGACCCGGAAGAGGTTCCTGGCTCCAGGCTTTGGATAAGCACAGTTCTGGCCATTGCGGTCATCTGGAGAGTGAACCAGTGGATGGAAGACTTCTCTCTCTGTCTCTACCTCTCTCTGTAACTCTGTCTTTCAAATAAATAAAATAAATCTTTAAAAAAAAAGAGAGAGAGAGTATAGACAAGGGCAAGAAGCAATAATCAAGTCTCAAAATGTCATTTTGCCAGTAACTGTATATATATATATATATATATATATATATATGCGCTGTTTGTGTATATATAGTACTCTATATATTAGTTCATAATCTCTGCCTTTCATCTAAGATCAAGTGCAGTAGCTTTTCTTATCAATTAACGTTCTTGAAGGACAAATGTCCCTTCTTTTTCAAATGGACATCATGCTGTTCTATGGACTGCAGATCATTTAGTAATGAGAACACTCCAAGAAGTACTGATCTATAGTCCAGCTTGGCAGTCCACAGGGAATACATAGATTAGTTCACATTACAATTACAGAGGTATCAGTTCTACATCATTTTCCTTACCAAAGAAAAATTACCAATATCATTTTCTCCTTTAATACTCTCTTACTGATTACCCCTATCATGTTCTAGAGACTATTCTGTACTGTAAGTGAAGAAAGTAGTATCAGTTCCTGGGCCACTGTAATTTTCAAAGTAGAATTGCTTGCATTTTCTCACCTATTCACGCTGGAGACCAAGTCACTCAATTGAATACAGTTATTTAAAATATTTCCAAAAAATATTTCTAAAATTGTATTGTGCCCTTTCTGGGAGTAACTGTAGTTTAGTCTTGGTGATTTAGGGTTTTAAATTGCTTTTAATTTCATGTGAAATTTGAATAAAGCAAAGCTAGCTTTATTTTGTTAAAACCTTGCTTTTTTCTTTGTATTTTTAGAAATTCATTTCCATATTTATTTTTCCACTATCATTGCTTTAAAGCTTGGCTTTCCTCACCTCTATTATATTAAACAGAAAGCTTATAACTAAAGACCTTTAGTTGCAGTTCTAAATGATGTCTGTATTTTCCAATCTTGAACTCTCATTTCAGATCTCTCATAAATGAATGGCAAGTTAAGCTTAGCAATTTAATCATAAATTCAGACATAAAATAATTGTTTCATAAATTTCATTATGCTGTGACACCAAACCAATAAATACAGCCTATACAAGATATTTTAAGTCACTTTCTAAAAAAGTGGACTTTCCAACTCTATGGACTTAAAATTGATGGCCTCAATTCTCCACTTGCCTTGTAACCCTGATGGAGCTGATACTAGCATGATACTCTCTGAAAGGAGAAGTGCAATGCTTAAATTAAGCTCTGTGATGGTGCAGAACAAGTCATATATTTAGGTGGAACTGTTTCTCGGGTGAATAAGATATCCTGACATGTCAATGGAATATGAAACTCAATTTCACAAGATTTTTCTAGTGCCAAAAGAGATTTAAGTAGAGCTATCATTTTTAGTCTTCACATAAAGGATAAGTCTTACTCCATGGACCTCTGCATTCCTTGCTTTTAAAACTTAATGTTGTCATTCCTCATAAAGGCTATCATTCTCTAAGCCTTTGTGAAAGCAAAATTATTTCTCATCATTGATTTGTCTCCTGTTTTCCCTGTTAGAAGCTTCTTACCACTTGCAATTATTCTATTATTCCTCCCTCCACCCCATTTAAGATTCTCTTTATTAACCAGAGAGTTTTCACAGAGCTGAATTAATTAGAAGGAAAAATAGAGGCTTAAAGCTTCCTTTAGCCTATATTATCTTAAGAAGGATAATAAATAATTCTAAAATTGCTGAAGTGCATGTTAGAAGCACATCCAACTGAGTAAAATTAGGACCATTTTCCCAAATGCAGCATCACAATCTCAAGAGGCCTCTAAAACTCAAGGGGGTGAACATCAGCCAAAAATCAGCTTAAAAAAGTTCAAAGCAGGTAATTTAAGAGTTATTTAGGAATAAGAATTTTAAAGCGAATTCAAGTTTCACTGTAATCGTTCTGGAATCGTTGTTTATTTCCTAAATGGCTGTGCTGTCATGCAATATCATCTGATACTTCCAACTTTTAAGTACTTTTTATTCTCAGTCTTCTGAAAACACCCTCAGACATCTTTAGCTAAATGTCATTCTTCCTCTCATTTTACCCAGGCATGGGTTCCTTTGCCCAAACCCAGCTTCGGAAGTTCTCTACTTATTTTTAATGAAAAGAAGAGTCAAGCAAACCTTCTGCCAAACACTCCCTAATGAATTTGTGGATATTCCAATTTATAGGCATTCTAGCTATCATTTTAGCAACCAAGTTTTGATTGAAGAAAGTAGTTCTAGAAGTTTAAATAGAGCAGAAAAGGGATGTATCCCAATAGATAAGAGTGGAACTCCTGCATGTAGTCCTTTTCCAAGAGCATAAAATAAAGAACCTCACACAGTTTTAGGAGGTTACCATTAAAGACCTCCAGTTCCTGGGCCAATTTCATGACATAGTACATCACTGTATTTTATTTTCCTCATTCCTTTGATAACTAAAATAACTATAGTTTCAAGGATTTTGAAATTTGGAAGTGCATGCCAATACTGTGATATGAGAATGTATAATAAACTTTCAAGGGAGCTGAACTTGGTCAAGGACAGTCCAGTGGTGGTGCTGTGTGCATCCAGTAGAAGAGCAGTGAGAGCCCTTTACAACACTTCAGTTAAAATTTGGTCTCTCATTGTTTCTTATTGCAACTGCCTCTTGCTGACCACAGGCTTGCACAGGAATCAGCTTAAGAGAAAGGAAGGAAATGTTGAATAACCTCCCTCTGGAATTCCATGTCTGCGCATTGCTCCTTCAACTATTGCCAGGGAATTCACAAGCAGATAAAATCTCTTGTCCAGTTTAATATTCAATTGTCATTACTGTTTGTGATTAATGTTGGAAAAATAGAAAAATATAGTTGAAGATTAGTTTGACTGCATTGTTCATTGCCCAGATCCCTGATAATTGTTTTGTTTTTTTTTTTCTTTCACAGCAGATCTCGGCTATGTTTCACCCATTTTGCCACACAGAATTCTTGAACTGTGATGTGAACTTGGTTGGATGTCCTGTGTAATGATGTAGGCCAAGGAACCTACTCTGGGAATGTATGTTCAGTGGACACAACACCACAGGTCCATGTTGTACAGTGTCCCTGCCTACTGTAAGGACAAGACACAGAATTGTAAAGGTTTGTTTTCCCCTTTAATATTTTAAATGCATGTCATAGCCAAATTCCATTCTGTTGGAAGGCTCAGCCCAGGAAGAGAAACAGATTTCACAATGACAATGAATATTGGCTTTTCAATGTGAAATGACATAATCAAATTACTACTATCAATTCACTACTCATAGGAACTATGAACCCTTATGTCTCCTTCCAATTGTCTATTTCATTTATATGCTTTCCTTTTTATATCCTGCCTCAGTAGATTATTATGTCATAAGCTTTAGCTACATTTTATGGATTATCTTTATAGCATCTAAAAGGCTCCGCTTCTAAGGATGATCTCATATATCTCACAGTGTGTATTTGCAAAGGTATAGTGCTAAAGGCATATGTTACCATATCAAAAGACTGCATTCTTACACAAACTGCTGCACTTCAACCTTGACTTTTTCCTGTCTTAGTTATTTATGGCTAGTTCAACACATCTTTATTTCTACCATCTGCATAGTATCTCAGTTACAGAGCTGAGATTATTTTAATTAGACTTGTCATAGGTCATTCACTAGTTGCTTCAACAGTAGAAAAGTAATGCCTAAGCTAGACTATAACAGATCCTTACAGTTTTGACTCTCTATGACTGTTTATTTTTTCTCTGCTTTTTGAAAAAGAACATATTTTTCTATCCAAGATAAATGTGAGCCCAGTGCCATTCCTGATAATACTACTGATAATACAGTATTCTGTCTTTTGGGTTTAGATTACAATCATTATGTGATAAATTGTACAAATTGACTAATGCTAAGTAGGTA
Source organism: Sylvilagus floridanus (assembly GCA_949820135.1). Lineage (NCBI taxonomy): Eukaryota > Metazoa > Chordata > Mammalia > Lagomorpha > Leporidae > Sylvilagus > Sylvilagus floridanus. The sequence continues at coordinate 26,167,065 of OX463246.1, read as the reverse complement.
TTCCCTGCCAACACTTTAAAGTGGTGGATACTGCTGAATGCATACTGAAGTAGGTAAACTTTTCCTGAACATGCACTGCATCCAATGTAAAATCAGTCAGTTAACTTGACCATATTTAAAACAAAGGCAGATATTTATATGAGATTATCTATGTAAATTGTCCATTATTACCCAAATTAAAATGGACCATGAAGAGAAATTAGTGTTAGATCATCTATTTGAGTAATGACTTCACATGCAACATGGCTAGTGTAAGACAGAGACATTTGGACTTCTGGCTTTTCCTTTTTAAAAATCAATATGAAATTCATATACCAAAAAAGGTAACTATTGTACACAATTTAGTGGCATGAAATACCTACAAAATGTTGTGCAAATGTCACCTCTGTGCAGTTTCAAGCCATTTTTTTTATTATTATTATTTATTTTATCTTTTATTTTGTTCCAGGCAGAGTTAGACAGTGAGAGAGACAGTTATGGGCAATGAGAGAGAGACAGAGAGAAAGGTCTTCCTTCTGTTGGTTCATTCCCCTAATGGCCGCTACTGCTGGCGCTGTGCAGATCCAAAGCCAGGAGCCGGGCACATCCTTCCGGTCTTCCATGCAGGTGCAGGGACCCAAGCACTTGAGCCATCTTCCACTGCCCTCCTGGGCCATAGCAGAGAGCTGGACTGGAAGAGGAGCAGCCAGGACTAGTACCCAGCGCCTCAATCGGGACTAGAACCTGGGGTGCCAGAGCCGCAGGTGGAGGATTAGCCAAGTGAGCCACGGCGCCGGCCTCAAGCCATGTTTTTCAAGTACACTGTTGTGTTTCACTCCCTGCCCAATTCCTTGCCACTTTGACATGTTTTCTCTCTCTACAGTTTCACCTATTTTGCATATTTGATAAAAATGGAATAATACAAAGTGCAATCTTTGTATTGTCCTTTTTCACTTAGCATATTTTCAAGGTTTGTCCATATTCACACTGTAACATGTATCAGTACTTCATCTGTTGCTATAGATGAATAATATCTCTTTGCATGGATAAACCACATTTTGACTACCAGGTCATCTGTTATTGGACATTTGGGCTCTTTCTGCATTTTGGCTATTGTTTACATTGACACTGTGAATACTTGTGTGAAAATATTTATTTGAATACTTGTTTTTATTTATTTTTGGCCTATCTATAGAAGTGAAGCTGATGAATCATAGGCAATTTTATGTTTAACTTTTTAGAAACAGGTGTTTCGTTTTAAAAAAAAAAAAAGTGATGTATAAAACATACCCTCGTATGTTTTATCTCACTTCCTCATCATATATATTTACTTAGAAAGAAACTTAGTCCTAAATAATTTAAGAACTATGACCAATATGTTCCAAAGTTTCAGAAAGATTATTTCTAAATTTCAGTCTACATCTAAATTCTGTTATTTTAAAGCTGAGATGGTCCACATATACCTTTGTTTTCAAGACACAAAAAGTTATCTGCAAGTGTCTAGGACTTGCTGTAACTACTCATTTTTACTTCTCATAACCTGGAAAGGAAGCAAAGTTTGGCCTATGTCTTGGACCACCAAGGACTGAATGTCTCACTTACAAAGACCATTTTGCTCTGTGGATGCTATTTAATCTTGCCAATGACTCATAAAAAAAAAAAAACTATGTATTTAACAAAAAAACTTACTCTTGACCCCATACATTGCAATGAAGTTTGGTTATTTTGGTTGATGAGACAAAGGAGTTGCTGGAAAGGCTCAGATTATTGAGACGATAAGAACCAGGAAGAAATCCATGGATAACTAATCTGTGAAAACATTTCTTTCAAGACAAGATAGGTAACAAGCTACCCTTTGCTATCCTTTGACTTGTGAGTGTTGAAAAGCAATGTAAGATCACGCGTGTGGCACAGAAGTATGAATGAACAGAAACTGGGAAGGGGTGCAGAGCAATCGAATTCCTACAGCTGGCATAGTTCCTGTGCCTTTCCGCTTTAAACTCAGGTTATTTTCTGCTCCAATTTGATTTTTGGTCCATCTCCCTGCTAAACACTTCACATTTCAGTTCCCCTCTGAGCCTTCAGGGGAGATTGAAAGTAGCAGTTAAATCTGGATATGCCCAATAGCCAAGGCGAATTTTGTTTACAAGATGCTCCCTGTTACTGTGTTTGCATTGTCTAAATAACAGGCAATAAAATCTATCAGCTGGAAATCTCCCCTTGTTGTAAATGAACAGACTGTTTTAATCAGTATCTTCTGTTCAACAGTCTTTCAAGGACAGTCCAGTTTTATTATTAAGAAACCTATCAGAACCGATATGTGAGCGTTCATTGAATTAGTGATCATGTACCCAGAACTCTGCTGCGCTCCATAATGGTTACAAAAGTAGTATAAAAAGTCCCTGTTTCTAGGACTTTAGCATCTATTTGTGAGGGAAAATTAATCCAATTTCTGGTAGTTCTTAAAATGTGATTCCGTTTAATTTGAAAAGCAGAGAGCTAAAGACAGGGAGACTGGCAGACAGAGATCACTCTCCCATCTATTGTTTTCATTCCTGAGATGCCCCCGACACTGAGAGAAGGGCCAGGCTGAAGCCAGAACCAAGAATCCATTCCATATCTGCCTCGTTGGTGGCAGGGGCCCAAGTGCTGGATCAGCCACCTGCTCTCTCCCATTAGCAAGAAGCTGGAGTTAAAGCAGAGCCTGAACCTGAACCTTGGCACTCACACACGGGACGAGGCATGCCAAGTGGTGTTTTAACTGCTAGGCCAGACACTGCCACTCTGCTCCTCTTTTTAATGGGGAAAGATACTTTTATGAATGTGCATATAAACGTAATATGTGTTCAAAGTTGGAAAGCTCTTTTTGGCTTAGGATACTCTGATATAGTTTCACAGAAGAACTAGAACTTGAATTGAGCCTGAAGGAATTTTGACAATGTGAAATTATAGGAGAAATGAAAATGGTAAGGACAATAGATTACAGAAGAAGAGTTGGGTGAGATCCATATGAGCTACTAACTGGAAACATAAAAACTGATGGAAAGATAAGAAGCATGTTTAAAGAAGCCATGAAATGAGGAAGCCATCAGTTTAACTGGGAATCAAAGGAAATTGATGATGCAGGTACTAGTGATATAGTTACAAGATGATTCTGGGAAATAACCAGGAAATATGCGGATTATAACTTTTTGTAAGGGATGAAGATACGAGAGTCTAAGTGAATTGTGGGAATGGAGTGGAATAGAAAGGGAAAGAAAGATATGGTTAACATTTATAGTTATTTATTCACTGTTTCATTTGTAAAACAGAATGAGAAGGAAAGAGAAGAGAGAAAAGAGGAAGAGAGGAGGAGAGGTAGGGGGAGAGAGGTGTAATGTACTGGTTCACTCTGAGTGTCTGCAAAAGCAGAACTAGGCCAGGCCTGAACTGGGAGCCCAGAACTCAATCTGCATGTGAATGGCAAGAGCTCATCTATTTAAGCCATCACCTGCTACCTCCCAGCAGGTGCAGTAGTAGGAAGCTGGAGTCAGGAGCCAGAAGACAGAACCGGAAGCCAGGCAGTCTAACATGGTATGCGGGCATCACAGGCTGTGTCTCAATCATGTAACAAACACCCGTCCATGGTCAACATTTAATATGAACGACAGTCTTTGCAGCTTTTTCACTGTCAATTTTACTAACAGATTTACATGAAGATGCATTTTTGTATATGGATGATGAATACATTGAGGAGTTTTAGGACCTTCAACAAACAGTATATAGAAGAAGTGAGATTTTTACCTAAATATCTTAGTCTACAGCAAATACCATTTCCTTTGACAGTTTCTGAATCTCACAGGAGGAACTAAACATACAATGGGACTTTCACATTGGAATGTTCCCAGTGTTTCTTATTGTAAATTTTACCCTCCTATCTAACCCAGTTGGGAAGCATCTGTCATACATGAGGATCACAGATACTAGTAACCGATCAATTAATGTAAATGTGTGTTAACTTTGAATTTAATAATGGCATTATAAATAATCTTGCTTTCCTTTTAGCAAAGTATCTTGTCCCTAACCACCTAATATTGCCATCTTGCCTTTTTTTAATATCTAGAAACCCCTTTTTCCCCCTGGTTGGAATAGGTAGCAATGGTCACCCCCATCTCTTCCTCTCCTGGAGTTCCAGACTTTGACAGTCTGTCTTTGCTGCCACCTTTCAAATGCTTTTAGACAGTACTCAAAATCCAAAGAAAACCTATAAAAATCCTCTCTGGTTTTGATATAGGAAGGAATGTTGAATTCTTTGTTATCATTATCTCTCCCCTTTACCAAATCTTGAGTTTCTGCAAACTTACTCTCCTCTTTTTCAGTATCACTTTCTTATCTTCTTCCCAGCCAGTCTTCCCAGCATCTTCCTCTAAGTAAGCCTCCTAGCTCCCTCTGCATGTCCCTGTACTACACGTATCTAATATTGTCAGTGATTATTTTCTCAGTACAATGTTTGTTCGTGGCATACTCATGTATGCTTGGCTTTTTCATTAACAACTTAAAATATCTTTTTGAGAGAAAATGATTTGCAAATATGAAATTTTAATGTAGTAATTTGACATTAAATGAGAAAAAACCCTCTAGCAGTACTGAACATCATATAAAAAAAATCACATTTAGCTAGTTCAAGTAATTTCAGTTTTCTTTAATTTTTTTCTTGAGTGTTTTTCTACTTGTGTTAAAGTATTCTGATAGACTCTAACAATAAGAAGAAAAGGAAGATGTTAAATGTTCTAGCCAATAGGCTCTCCCCATTGTGGAAATGATTTTTGCTTTCAAGAATCAATACCAAAAATGTTCTTGTGAAAACCCTATGTTTTAGCTGTCACAAAAGATGGCTTTTCTCCGTTTTATATTCTGTTCAGGTTTTTTTTGGTGCGGTTCTAGTTGAAAGCTTGATAGTCTAATAAAGTTGCTTGTCATATAAAATCTGAGTGGATTCCACTACAGAAAAACATTTGGTAGAGAAGAATGCAGAAAAGATATACACTATTTAAATGAATATAGAAATACTGTAAGAAATTATACCTTTTATTGGACATTTAAATAATACAGAATTCTGAGCTCCAAAATAGATAAGCAACTATTTCTATGTCCAATACTCGCTTTCAGATTTTAATAACATGAGAATACGTTATAGTCACAAAATCTCAGGATCCAGAAACCCATTAAAACTGAGATTTAAAAGATTTATTTTCATGAATGAATGTCAATGTGATTTTATGAGATATCGCTACGTGGAATGATGACGTTTGTGAATACTGATTCCATTAGCAAAAGTTAGTAGAAAAAAACTTCAATCTCTTTACAAAATTGAGCACCAATGTATCCATAACAAACAGAAGTAAATAAATCAAACCTGGATCTAAGTGACTTCGGACACTGTTACAGTTTTCAGGACTTAAGAAAGTTCCTATCCCTTTTCCCACTGTACAGCTCCAACTATTTCTTTACAGCAAGACTGTTTTCATGCATCTCATCCTCTGTAAGCAGTGCTATTTCCCTGATAACTTGATTCCTCATCTTGCGCTCTACTTAATCCCTCTACAGGTTAATTATTATTTGTCAATAGCTCTGTGCTTTGCTAGACTGTAAGATCCTGAGGACCAAGGAAAAGACAGCTTGTGGGTGTCATGAGGTACACAGTCCATTTCAATAAACATTTGCTGAGTGAGTTAATGATAGAACCAGAGGGCCAGCACTGTGGTGCAGTGGGTTAAAGCACTGGCCTGAAGCATCAGCATCCCATATGGAGGCAAGTTCTAGTCCCAGCTGCTCCTTTTCCAATCTAGCTCTTTGCTATGGCCTGGGGTAGCAGTGGAGGATTGCCCAATTCCTTGGGCCCCTGTACCCACATGGGAGACCTGGAAGAAGCTCCTGGCTTCTGGCTTCAGATTGGAGCAGCTCTGGCTGTTGTGGCCATCTGGGGAGTGAACCAGCGGATGCAAGACTTTTCTCTCTGTCTTCCTCTCTCTGTAACTGTTTTTCAAATAAATAAATAAATCTTTTTAAAAAAAGATATAATGAGAATATTATCATTATTATCATCATCATACCTTGCTGCATTTTGTTCCTGCAATTATTCAGGAATGGAAGTATCTGGATAAGAATGCCAATCTTACACCTTGCTTTAGAATAAAGTTATTTTAGCATTTGGCATCAGAAGTCAGAAGTGGGCAGAAAGTGATGTTTTCACAGGTATATTTTCTTGTTTTAACATGCATCACTTTTATAAGCACAATAAAATGTGTTATAAATTTAAAGACAGCTCAAGGATATAATGTTAAATATTAATACGATTGAATTAATTTAAGTGAACTGATTGGTTTTATCATCACCAAAGGGGTATTTTCCTATTCTAGAAGCCTACATTTTTCTGTATTACCATATCTCTCTTTCTCATTAAAATATAAAGCCAGAGAAGTATTGAACCCATGCCTGTCTTGCTTACAAGACCTACAATGAACTTTGAACAAAGTTGAGGCTCAAAAATTGCAGAAATTATGAATAGCTTGTGTTTCACACAAAACAACAGCAGAAGGTCAAAACGACCTCTTGGGGAAACATTTTAACCTTACAGAGGAAGTCATTCCGATTAGTCACCGAGAAGACACCCTTGGAAGAAGAGAGGCCAACGATCAATTGACGTGATTATCTCATGTAATAAATGTCATTAGGCTACCCTGCCACCCAGGCCAAAGCAGGAAGGAGTTTGGTCCCTAAGTTTCTAGTAGATTCCTTAGTGTAGCACCAGTGCAGAGCAGATAATTCATTCTTTCCATCATTAATAACTCTTTTGATCACCAACTGTTAGCTAGGTAAGATTATAGCTGTTGCATTACAATTGATTATTTTTGTTGTTACAAATGTCAACTAATCCAATATCAAAAGTGCAAGTCACTAAATAATTCTAGTATAATGATGAGCTACCCACATGCCTTCCAAAAAGTATAATCCTTTGGCTGATTCTACTCTGGGTTGCATTGATCATTTGGCCTGGCCCTACCATGTTCTGTCAAAGAAGCCCTAGGAGCTATGCCTTGAGGGTTAGAAGCTCCACCTTATGCATCTCCTTATTTTCTGAGCCAAATACAAGACTACACACATAAAGGATCCAGTAAAAGTGACTTTAAGAGAAATGAAGTTTTGTATCCCAGCTCAATTATCCAGTGCTTTGTATGACCTTAAAGAATCACATGCACTCTGGCCTCAGTTTTCCTATTTACCAAGTAAAGCTGATCTCGTCCTCACAGCAGTCTATGTTTTGAAGAATATATAAACTGGATTACGGAAATGATTCAGTAAGATTTCTGAAGCATGGCAAGCATGCAGAAAGCATCAACTAATATTTATTTTTATTTTTTAAGATTTTATTTACTTATTTATTTATTTATTTGAGAGGTAGAGTTACAGAACGTGAGAGGGAGAGACAGAGAAAGGTCCTCCTTCGGCTGGTTCACTCCCCAATGGTTGCAAAGAAAAAATCTGTGCCAAAGCAGCATAGATCCAAATCCAGGAGCTTCTTCCGGGTCTCCCACGTGGGTGCAGGGACCCAAGCACTTGGGGCATTACTGCTTTTCCAAGCAATAGCAGAGAGCAGGGTTGGACGAGGAGAAGCTGGGACTAGAACCAATGCCCATATGGGATGCCGGTGCTACAGGCAGAGGATTAACTTACTGTGCCACAGCATGGGCCCCTCAATTAATATTTATTAAAAAGAATCATATTGGTATTTTAATACGTATTAATACTTGCTATAGCCAAGTATTTGGAAGTATTTGGAAATGGAACAAAATTGTGATTTTTTTTTTTTTAGTCTAAATAGTCACTGATAATTATAGGGCAATTGACTCATGAATCACACTTTGGAAACCCTGGCTTTGAGACATGTTATTGGAACTCTGAAGGATACCATTCAATTGAATTCTTCCCATGGAAGCTAAAAACCACTGAGAAGTAAGTGAAGCAATTGAATGGGCTCATTAATTCTGCTGGATGACTAAGAAACCATGTGGAGCCTGCCACCAATGATTGACAGAGCAGCAAAAACAATTTACTCATAGTAGTAAATACTGTCTAATTTCAATTTTTTGTGGAAAATATATACTTATATTCTTATAAAAACAAACAAACAAACAAAAAAGATGGGCAAAAGATAGTAGATGTTACCATTTAGCATTGTTTTAGAGGGGAGAAGCAATGTTATCCAGATGTGAAATTATAAGTACTTTAGACTATTTTTGTAAAATTTTGTCAGTATGGAGGTTGATTTATTCATAACAATGAAATATATGAAATAAGAATAGATATATATTTTAAAAAGATTTATTTTTATGATAGGTATAATTACAGAGAGAGAAGGAGATACAGAGAGAAAGAGAGAGTTAGAGAAGGAGAGAGAGAGAGAACCTTTAAATATGTTGGCTAATTCCTCAGATGGTTGCATTAGCTAGGGCTGGGCCAGGCACAAGCTAGGAAGCAGGAGCTTCTTCTGGATCTCCCAAATAGGTGCAGGGGCCTATGTACTAGGGCCATCTTCTACTGTTTTCCCAGGAGTATTAGCAGGGAACTAAATGGGAAGCTGGGCAACTGGGACATGACCTGGTGTTCATATGGGATGCCAGTGTCAAAGTCTGCATCTTAACCTGCTATGCCAGCTGCCGTATAACTATCTATCTTTATACAATCATTTAGATATTAGTCAGCCATATAAAATTATTCAGCATATAATATTATCTATATTATATTTAATAAGGAAACTAAAAACCATGAAAATTAAAAAATTCCCCAATACCAAACTCTTGGTTAGTAAGTGACAGATATGGAAGAATAAACAAAACAAAAGTGGAGTCAGTGATGTTCAAATCTCAGATTTTAATTATAGCCCTGAATTGAACCAAAAGAATACTCTTATGCCAAAATTTGTTAATAAATAAAGTTCATAAATCATTGGGATTTTATTTTTCCTTTTTAAGCAACATGAATCCTAAAAGTCTTGAGATGCCCCTGTGAAGTTGGGTACATAGATAATCAACACATACATTCTTTGATTGGTGAACTGGCTCATTTTCAGATTTATAATTTTTTCACTGTATTTCAATTTTTTGATTTTGTCAAATTTTACTCATACAACATGTCAGTTTTGACAGGTATCTGTTTTCTTCTCTGTTGTTTCCTTGTTCTGAGCCACTGGTCTGAAGAATTCTGGATTTGAGTAGCAAAGGGGGCAAATGTGAACAGCACATTAAACTTCAGATCTTATCAGAACTCATATCACTCCATGCACTCAGTGCATTTTCAGATGTAAATGAGATTATTCCACAATCAGTGCCTCTTAAGACTCATTACGGGGAGAATGATTGCTACTGTGTGAACACATCCAAAGACTGATGAGTCATCAGTGAGTTATCATCAGTGCACACGGTTACTCCCGATCACTGGGTCAATGAAATGAAATAGAGAAAAACACTGTTGAGGAGAGAAAGCCATGTGGATTATGAAAAATAATGTGTAAATAAAAACAGTGTTATCAGTTCACAGGCTGACAGGTCTCCCTCTCTCTACTTCACGGACTCTCAGAACACTGACATAGTTTTTAAAAGAGAAAAAAATAGGTTTTTAATGTTAAATTGAAATATTAATTTATTGATTGATTTGAGGGTCAGAGAGAGAGAGAGAGAGAGACAGACAGACAGAACTCCCTTATGCTGGTTTACACCCCAAATACCTGAAACAAACTGGAAGACAGTAATTCACTAGGTGTCCCACATAGGTGGCAGGACCCCAATTACCTGAATCATCGCTGCTGCCTGCCAGGAAGCTGGAATCAGGATCCAGAACCAGGAATGAAACCCTGGCTGTGATGTGGGATTCAGGCATCTTAATTAGCCCCTTAACTGCTAGGCCAAGTACCTGATGCAAATGTCAATTTTTTTAATAGAGGATTCTATTTTATTATTGCTAAAATCCAATTGCATTACAAAATCTTTTTTCTAAAAGATCTGACAGGCCCATAAAATAGTTATTTTTCCAATACATTTTAAATAGGAATTAGTTTTATACAAAAATTAAAAGGGCTACAAATGCACATTAAAAATAAGGCAGTATAGTATGCTAAAGCAGATCAGAATACCAAACATTTCATACTGAAATACTGATATTGGTGACCTTATATACCAGTATTTTTAACAGAGTTGAGACTTCCTAAGCCAAATTCAGGGAGTAAAGCAGAATGTGAGAAGCAAATAAATGGAGGACAGAGAATAGCTATTATGCATCAGAGAGGATTGACAGAAAAAAGAAGAGACGGTTCTGGAATAGGTGATTAGGCTAAGTGAAATTATTTTTATTCAAATTTTGTTGTGTTGTTTTCCCAATTTGGAAAGCCCTAGATATGGTTAAATATAAAGAGTTGTTTTTATTTTTTAACTAATTAATTTATTTATATAAAGGGAACAGATATCATGTATTTCTTATATACAATTTTAGTACATAATGATACTTGCCACCCTCCTCCTCCTTCCTTTGTTATTTTTATTCCAATTTTTGTGATGACCTACTTTCAACATACTTTACAATCAACAAAATTTACAATCTTCTACTAAATAAAGAATTCAACAAGTAGTAAGTAGAAAGGTCACTGTTCCTCAGGAATATAGACAGGGCTATAAACAATAAACAAATCTCAATAGATCCATCTCACTAATACACATTACATTTCTTGTATTCTTCATATTAGTAAATTTTAATTGAATTTTAAGGTAAAATGACATTAATATCCATTGGTGTCATGTAATATTATATAGAACATTTTAGAATTAAGACCATTCACCACTGCATGTGCTTTTTTTTCCCACACACATAACTTTTATTTAATAAATATAAATTTCAAAAGTACAACTTTTGTATTATAGCAGATTTTCCCCCCATAACCACCTTCCCACTCGCAAACCATCCCATCTCCTACTCCCTCTCCCACCCCATTCTTTATTAAGATTCATTTTCACACAAAGTATAAAGTACTGTTTGAATACTAGTTTTACTGTTAATTCCATGTGCTTTTTATACCCAGTGAGTTATATGTCATCAAAGCTGATGCTTAGAAAGCAAAAAGATTTCTTAGATACTCACTTTCTATTCCCCTTCTATATGTATAGCAGAAAATAGAGGCCCTGGTACACAAAATGACTTCTTTCAATTAATTGAGGCAACATTTCTTAAATTCCAGGCTTCTAGTTTGTGGACTAATTTTTCCAAAAGGTGACCCATATAAAGTTTGTCATACCCAGATCTCTAGGAAGAAATTTTTCCAAGCCAAGTGTCCATCAACTGATGACTGGATAAAAGGATTGTGGATATAAACACAGTGGAATGCTACTCAGCCATAAAAACACAAATGAAGTTCCATCTTTGGCAACAAAATGGATGCAAGTGGAAACCATCACTATTAGTGAAATAAGTCAGTCCCCAAAAGGCAAATGTCATGTTTTCCCTGATTTGTGGTAAACAATAAACACAATACAAAAAAGTAATATGTATGAGCAAAATTGGCATTTTAAAATTTGAACATTATTTATAGGCCTTTTCCATACTGATGAGGAACAGTGTTTGTTCTGCTTACTACTTGCTGAAGTCTTAGTGGGGGAGGGAGGGGTTAAGCTTGTGATTATAAAGAAAATTGAAAGTATGTCACTATAACAATTAAAAGAAAAGCAAGAAAAAAAGGAGGAAGAATGATACATGAAATTTGTTCCCTTTAAGTACGAAGAACAAAAGAAAAAAGAAAAATAAGGAATTAGAAAAGCAGTCTTTAAACTTGCAACTCCCATTTGAAGCTACTATCCATTATATGGTAGACAATAGTAAATAGATAAAAATAGATAGATATATAGATACATAGATTAAAACTATATCAATTATTTTGATGGATAAGATTTTCTCATTGTGTAAATATAAAAATGCTTATAACCAATAATAACAATTTTAAAAATTTCCCTTCTCTCCTAAACTTGATCTGATTAGTCCTTGACTTTGCCCCTTGCCCTCTGTGTTCAACCATAGGCGATAATGTTAATTTCTTAGATATGCCTTTATAGGAAAGCAAACAAGAATATCTACTTTTATTTTAACTCTTTTACATAAATGGTGGCATATGATTCAAATAGTCTGCATATTTTTCTCCAAATAATGTATCTGATACATTGTTCTATGTCAGTACATAGAGAGCTTCATTCTTTGATAGAGTTACATTACTTTCTATAACAAGTAAGTTCTGACACTTATATTTTCATAATATGTAAAATCGACTGAAAATGCCTTGCCCATTTCACCACCTGGTGCATGTGTGGATTTGTGTGGAATAATTTTCTAGATAAATAAAATATCTAGGTTAAATGCATATAGCTATCATTTCTCAGCCTTTTGACTAAGAGCAAGTAAAATGTGTATGTCTCCTGGTCTGTCATCAACAGATGTTTGTATAATGGATGTGAGTGTTTCTCTGCGGGGTGCTCCAATCCAAAAGGAAGCAAAGTTGCTAAGCCTTCCCTCGGCAAGGCCTCTAAGCCTTTGCTCCAGTTTGCCCCACTTCCGCATTTCAGTGACTCAGCGTTTCCAACAATCCAAGATGGCCCCCGGGGGAGGTACCTAGCCTGACAAGAGACTTCCGCATTCGTGAACAGTATGGGCCTCCGTGATAGGCCCTTGAGGGCGTGCCCTGCTCCTGTCCTGCCTTACTTTTCAGCTGATTGGCTCGGTTCCCCTGTGCCCTGGACAGCCCCCTTTCCGTGTCTATAAAAGTTCTTTCCCTCCCAATACAGTGGAGAACCCGGCTGCGCCCTGGGCGTTGACTGATCTCCCCACTCTGGTGTGGTTCCTTTGCCGCATACTCATCATCCCGCTTGGCCACTGAGCTCCCCAGGCTGGCCCTAAGGAGCTCTATCGGACCTGCTGCCCCATGACAAGCAGCATTTCTCTACAGGTAAGGAGGTGACACCATTCAGAACTTGTTAATTAAGTTTTTTAAAATATTTATGTATTTATTTGAGAGGCAGAGGTACACAAGAGAAAGGGAGAGATGGAGAGAGAGGGCTTCCATCCACTGGTTCACTCCCTAGGTGGCTGCTATGGCTGTAGCTGAACCGATCCAAAGCCAGGAGCCAGCAGCTTTTTCTGGGTCTCCCAGGTGGATGCAGGGACCCAAGCACTTGGGCCATCTTCCACTGCATTCTCAGGCCATAGTAGACAGCTGGATTGGAAGAGGAACAGCCAGGACAACAACCAGTGTCCATATTGGATGCTGTGCCAGCAATAGGAGGAGACATAGCCTATTACATCACAGCACCAGCCATTAATTAAGTTTTTTTAAAGGGATATTTAAGCACAGTTTTTCTCTTCTTAGTATTGAGGTCAAGTAAGGCACTCATATGTTTAAAACCAATTTTCTGGGGACAGCATTGTGGCAGAGCAGTTTAAACCACAGTTTGTGACGCCAGTGTCACATATCAGAGTCTTTGCAGCTCATTTCCAAACCAGCTCCCTGCTAACGTGCCAATAAATATTGTGGGAGATTATTCAAGTCCTTGGCTCTCCACCACTCACATGGGAGACCGAGATGGAGTTCTTGGCTCCTGGCTTCCATCTGACCCAGCCCTGGCTGCTGTGGCCATTTAGGGAGTACACCAGTTGAAGGAAGATCACCGCCCCCCCCCCCCCCCGCCTTTCAAATAAATAAAATAAAACTTTAAAACAGAATCATTTTTTTTTCCTTTTGCTATGAACTACTCAGAGAAGCTGACCCTTGTTTTCTACTGACTTGCTAAGTCACTTCATTATAATTTGTGGGACTTCTTACATATTAAAGAGAATGGCATTTTGTATTTGACAGTAATTGGAATGTTTTCCCCATTTTTTCAATATGCTTTGATTTTCATATAAGTATTTGTTAATGGGAACCTTTTAAAAGTGTGCTCATACATACCTACATGTGTGCTTGTATATACACACATACAGGTTAATATGCATGCATGTATGTATCATGGCTGCTGGATTATTAGATCACACCTTTGATCCATTTAGCCATTTGTGATTTGTCTTGGCATTAATCTTAATTATTTGCCCATATGTCTATCCATTTGTCAAACTTCCAGTAATAAATAGCTCATCTTTTCCTACTCTTCCCAAGATACCTTGTTAATCATATATTAAATTGTCATATGAGTTAGATCTATTTATGGCTTTGTTTTATTACTTCTCTAAAGCTTATGTGTCTACTTACTTAGGTAATTATTAGAAATAATATTATATATGCTTATTTCATTTTCCCCTAGACTTATTCTAATTTCTTTAGTTGCTTTTATACATAAAATTTAGAAATGGCTTGTTTAGTAACAAATTTCATAAATAGCCTATTGATATTTGATATTTCAATAGTATGTAAATTATGAATGAACTAAAATTATTTTTAATATATTTCCCATTCAATAGTTATTATTTTCCTTTTGTTCAAGATTACTTTTGTGTAAGGAGACATTGTTTACAACTTTGTTCACTAAAAGTCCTGCTTACTTTATATTGTGCGGGTTATTATAAATATCTAGTATATCAATTTTTAATTTTTCAGCAATTTTATATATTTACTTCAGAGGCAGGGAGACACACAGAGAGAGACAGAAGGAGAGAGAGAGAGACTGAAAAATAGACAAAAAGGCAGACAGACATAGTTGCCATCAGCTGCTTCACTTTCCAAATGCTCACAATGACCAGGGCTGGACTAAAGTGAGAACAGAACCAGGATTAGAACCTAAGTCCCACAATACGGAATGCAGGAGTCCCAACCCACTGACCGACTTATCTGCTAGGTCCATGCTCGCTCTATGTTGATATTTTAAGTTGGAAATTTCTTCTAGTAGATTGTATGTGGAAATGATTGATTTATATTAATTATGTTTATTAGTGTCTTATAATAGTATTTAATTTTTTTTTTCTTATTTGATTCTTCAAGTCTTTTTTTCTTCCATCTATCCAATCTATTAGTTCTAAATGTAGAAAAATTAACTCCTTCACTTCTTTGTGAGTTTTTGTTGTTTGGTGGCTTTTAATTATAATGTTTCATAATAGCATGAATAGAGTATTATCATTCATTTTTACATTAATAGAAATACTTCCAATGTTTTTCAATCAAATGTAATGGTTGTTTTGGGGGCTCAGACTAATATATTTTATAAAGTAGAAGAAGTGTTTATTGCTCATTGCATTTATTACAGTTACTGAATCTTTAGTTTCCATGGAGATGATGGATGATTTTCCTATAAATATTAGCATTTGAGATTACATTAATAAAGTTACTAAATGGATACATTATTGAATTTCTGGAAAAATAAATTATTAAGGCTATAATTTTAATAAAGTGTCACTTTCTGTATATTAATAATATCACATTAAGAATTTTCCCATACCATAAATAAAATTACTGTGTAATTTTGTTTTTTGCACAGTTAAAGTCAGGTTTCTTATATCAAAGTTATACTCATTTGTAGAGGATTTAGAAACATTTCTTCTTTAAGATAGTTTGTCATTTTAGTAAGCCTTTAGTTTGCACAAAAATTCAGTTTACTACTTTACCACATCTTCTAATTTTTCTAATTAATAAATGTACTATAATTTAATTGGCCATCATGATAATTGGTGTTTTTTTAATTAAAGTTAAAAGTTTTTTGAGCACAGTGAAATGTAACTTTCCAAATGGCATTGTAGCAATATTCATGAAAAATATCCCCTTTTCATAGACACTTTAATTGCTAAAGAAGGGAATAGGGAAAATTTCATTCTTTATATTCCTAATATTCACCAATTTATATTCTTTATATTCTTAATATTCACCAGGATAACTAACAAAAGCAGAAGAAATTTAATAATTTAATGATAATATTAAATAAATAAAATGAACACTGTCATTGAAAGCACTAAGTAGATACATCAAATTATCTAATTAATGAGTTGAAAAGTTAACTTATTCAAATAATCACTGTGCCGTCTCTTTCCAGGGTTATGCCCCTCGCCATTTGAGAACAAGGTGAATAATTGGCTAACTTCCTATTGGAGAACCTGTATGACATGTTACAGGCAGGCTACCTCTTCACAGAGCGTTTGGATCAGCCTACACTCTATGGTGTGGTCGATGGCTGAGTACGAGTATGTTTTGTAGTGACCCATTTGAGACAGAGTAACAGTCTAGCATAAGAGAAGCCAACCATACTCCATTTCTCTAACTTCAGTCACCGTGCCTATGACGGGAAGGGGTATGTACCTTCACTTCCAATATGTTTAGCGATTTTACTATTACTCAGTCTAGAAATTTGAATTTTCTGTCAGCATTTTATTCTACCCAAGAATGGTTAGAAAATTTTGAAACTGGGCCGGCGCCGTGGCTCAACAGGCTAATCCTCCGCCTTGCGGCGCCGGCACACCGGGTTCTAGTCCTGGTCGGGGCACCGGATTCTGTCCCGGTTGCCCCTCTTCCAGGCCAGCCCTCCGCTGTCGCCCAGGAGTGCAGTGGAGGAGGCCCAGGTGCTTGGACCCTGCACCCCATGGGGAGACCAGGAAAAGCACCTGGCTCCTGGCTCCTGCCATCGGATGAGCGCGGTTGCGCCGGCCGCAGCGCGCTGGCCGCAGCGGCCATTGGAGGGTGAACCAACGGCAAATGAAGACCTTTCTCTCTGTCTCTCTCTCACTGTCCACTCTGCCTGTCAAAAAAAAAAAAAGAAAATTTTGAAACTACAAATAATTCAAAAAAGGAGAAGGATCAATTTCACTGAGCAAATTTAAAAGGAAATGAGTTGCATGATGTTTGAAGGAACAATGGATTCTATGAACCCATGCAACTATCCAGACTATTTGATTTCCTAATTACAAAGTCTGCTATCTTGCAAATTTTATACATTTGTTAGGAGGCTAAAATTTAAAAAGAAAAAAAAAACACCTTTTTTTATTCTGTCATATATCCATGTATAAAATCAACTTTAAATTTTTCCTTTTGGATTTTCCAGAAAACCCTTTTATATGCAATTGATTCCAATTTTTCCCTAGACAAATATCTCTAAATTATCTCAATACTAGAAAATGCTATTTCACAGTGTGTTTTGGCCCTGATGATGAACAGATTTCTGGGGCATAGTGTGGAAAGTACTTATTTGGGGATGCTATGCACATGATTTGTACTCCATACACACTTACCTTCCTTAGATACAAATCTTTATTGCAAAAGAAATGGGAGTAGCTATAGACTTTATATGATGTGATGATATGAATCAGAACATATTGTAGCAGTTTCTAAATGCAAATGTACCTTGTTAATGAAGAATAAAAATTATCATTCTATTCTGTTTTACAGATCTGTATCCATGCAACTGTGTAGGAATGAGATAACACATCTAACCCGGTAAGTCTTTCGGAAGGAAATAATTGACCATTGAGGTTAAAAGCAAATAACTGAGAAAAATCAATTTATTGTTTATTGTTTTTAAGACAGTATAACTCAGTTGGTGTAGCCACAATGTGCCAGTGCTTACATTTGAGCAGGGAATTGACACCAAGAAAATACTATTGTTAATAATGTACAGCAAATTCCTGTGCTGAAAACTCTGCTGATGGATCTCTTTCCTGACTTATTCCATTCTTAAAAACATCAACAGTTCTCTGGTATTCAAAAGAGGATAGAGCAAAAGGGCTGGGATTACAGATGAAAGTTTAGAATATTTGAAAACAACAAGCAAAGTAAAACTCTCATGCGTATTGACAGGAGTGTAACTAGCTCAACTTCTTTGGAAGGCATCCACATCACTTGTCACTGTTTCAGGTAACACATTCCTTAATCTGAAAACACACTTCCTAGAACACATACAAACAGATCATGAACATATACACACAGTGTCATGAAGAAGAAAGCTTAAAGGTATTCACTGCCACATTTTTGTAATATCGAAATGTTAGAGAATTCCAAATGTCACCTCATAGAATGAGGGTTGAATAAGTTATGGGAATTCACAGGGCAGAATTCCATCCTGTGTGCACAGGGCAAAATAAAGGCAGCTAACTATGAACTGATATTGGGTAAACTTTAGGATATTTTGTTCAATGAAAATAACATGGGAGAGCAGAAAATGTAATATAGGAACACTTAGATGAAAACAAATGTGATAATTATAATAGGCTTTTATGGTATAATCATGTAGTATAGCTAACTTCTGAATGGAATCCCAATGAGTGACTAATTTTCCTCTGATGAGAGTAACTCAAAGACTAGGAAACAGGGAAGCAAGGGAGGGCAGGAAGAAGGAAAAATGAGGGAAATACATTCTGGAGAGGAGTTTGTGCATCAGTACTGAGATGTCAAGCCTCTGGGTAAACACCCAGAGAAGTGAACCTTTAGCCTGACATGTAGTTTTTGTTGAACACAGTCATAAGTACAAATATATTTAGTCTGATGATTCCCTTCTCTTTTCAGAAGGCTTTTCAAGATATCCTTTAAGTAAAGTCCTTCAAGCTATCATATTAAGAAAGAAAAAGAAAAAAAAAAGCCAATAAAATTCATTTTTTCACCCAAGTACTTTTTTTTTTTTTTTGACAGGCAGAGTGAACAGTGAGAGAGACAGAGAGAAAGGTCTTCCTTTTGTCGTTGGTTCACCCTCCAATGGCTGCCGTGGCCGGCACGCTGCTGCAGAAAACTGGGAACAGTCAGTGGTAACTAATCCTTGTTCCCAGTATGAGAAAGTTAAGCTTATGATGGAAATGGATGTTGGGGCAACATAAAATTATAAGAATTTACTACATCATCCTAAAGGTGCCTCTCTTTTCCTCCCTCATTCTATCAGCTTTCTAGGTAACACTAGGCCAGGTAGGGAAGGCTCAGGACCAGCTCCACATTGTTAGGGGAGCCCATGACTAACATTCCTTGCTAGTCCTGTCAGGACTGACGTGGTGTTTCAGGTCTGGCTCCCATTTTGTCTAAGTGAGGAGTGGATCAACTTGGAATGACCTCTGTTCCTAGTCTGGTCATCTTTTTTTTTTTTTTTCTAATCTTGGGATCCCAAAATATTTGCCTTCCTCCTAACACCTCTCAGAGATTTTATGCTACCTCTTTCACTATGTTAGTTGTACTAAGCAATTGGGATCATGGAGAAATGGATCTGTACCATTGTGTCCTCCAAGTAAGGTTTCAATAAATGTTAAGCTACAGAGTTTCGTTATGGTCCCCATCTAGAGATGCTCCTGAGATTCCTTTTCTGAGACTCAGTGTGCTAAAAATAATCTCTTAAATTAATATTGGGTAATATAGTGTTATTGACATTCTTTGTCTATAAAGGAGCATATTCTAGCAAAGTCTGGAGCACTCAACATTTTAGATTTCTAATGTACATGGAGGCATAAGTCAGCTTTTTATTTGTTCAGTGAAACACCTAAGATAAGTTACATTTAAATAATAAAGGGGTTTATTTTGGTTATGGTTTTTTGAAGGATCGCAGTCCAATTTTGCACAAGCCCCATTGGTTTGGTCTCTGGTGATGTCTTAAGACATCATTTAACAAGTATCTTGCTAAGTATCACATGGCAACAATGAGAGAATGCTGAGGAAGGAACACATTCTGATACAGGAAGCAGAGAAAATGGTCAGGCATAGCTCAACCTTAGCTAATCAACCTTCTTCCGAAAATTACCTTTCAAGGGCACATGATCTAAGGATCTTCTTCTAGGACCATTAAAGCACCAAAACTGGATCCAGTTTCTCCTTCTCAGTATCATATTGAGGAAGCAAGAGGAAGCAGAGAAGTGGGAATTGTTGATGGTGACTAAGCTCTGCTCCTAAGCCTTATTACTTAAGGGTTTAAGCATCTGCATGAATTAAGAGCCATATCCTATTAAATCCATAACAAGAACTAAGGGTGGAAAGATTCTGTGATGACTGATGGTCAAGAGAGTAGCGCTGGGTTTCCTAATTCTTTCAACTTTAAGTATGCCTATGTAGCCTGAAACTGAGACAGTTTCCGAATAGCTGCCACATCACTTTGGTTGTACATATACAGTTTCTTTAGGTTGATAATCATATTTAAATGATCCAAATTTATCTCTTAATCCACCTAAATTACACATTATTAATAAATATTTAACTCGAATTTTCAACCTTTAATTAAAGGGTAGTTTTTCTGCCTAAATTTTTTTATTCAAATAAGATAGTTGATGAAGTTAGTCAATTAACTACACAAAATATTCAATTTATCATGTGCACTGTTCAGAAGTTTCTATACTCAAAAGAAAATTATTGAGTAAACTGGAGAAAATAAATATTTGCTTCAAAATGTTTATCTTTGAGGCAGCTCATTTTGCAAATGAGCCAGACTTTTCCTCATAGTCAGATTTTCATCCTGTCATTTTTATCAACATAAAGCAGAAAGTGCTGGTATTGTCTTACCTAACATAACAGAAAGTTTAAGATAAATCTGTTAGTCACAATGATGCAGAGGAAACTGACATAGTCTCCGAAAGAAGAAATGATAAAGCATCTGGCTTGTGCATGGAGTCACTGAAATAGAGAAGGATGCTGGGTGTGATAGAAACAGGTACTGCAAGCAGGTCTGGGAGATTTTAGTACTCTTCTCTGCACCTGCACCTAGGACATTATAAAATTAGATTTCAGAAAGAACAACATTCAAAAAGAATTTTAAAAGATCTCTATACAATGACTTAAGTGTTTTTTGGCAAATTTCAACTGATTCTTTCCCAAATTAAATAGCTCAGTGACTACATAATCTATATTTCCCTTTATTTCCCCATTTCTAGATAGCTTTAGCCCAAATCATCAGCATAGCTAGCATACTGAAATGTTTAATGCATAACACCCCAGGAAAAGGGGAGGGAGTTCCTACTTAATGATGACATTTAATGTACTAGAGACTGAACTTGTCAATTTATGTCTCCTCCTCTTCCTCTCTCACATCCTACTGCTTCTTCACATTTTAAAGATGCTAACAATCTTGATTGAATTTCAGTGAGATTGAATAATTACTCATTGACTTCACAAGTAAAAGTGGAGACCTTCAAATGAAAATCTAGCTTTGTTTAATTCCAATACTATGCCTTTCCTATTAAACTATGCTATTTTCCTTAACATCTGACCAAAAATCCTTCATTAACCAACTTCATAGTCATCCAGATTATCTTTGACCTTATTAATGATGAAGTAATAGACAAGTATTTGTCAAATTTCCTTGTATATAAGTGGTTGTATTAGTGATAATTGAGATTAGTACATACTTGTCTGTTGGTTAGTTACTCTAACAAGCATTTATTAAATGGCTTCATCATAGTCGTCATGTTGCAGATGAAATGTAAGATACATTTACCCCATTTCAACTCGTTTCTAGACAGCAAAGATGATTTAACAACAATGATTTTATTCAAGGAGAGTGCTAATTAAGAGATGTTATTCGAGCACTGAAAACAAAAAGAAATAATTATTTCTAAGCAGATATTCATAGATATCATGAAGAAGGGAAAATTTGGATTATGTTTTGACAGATGAATATGAATGGAGTTTCGGAAAAGGATGATTAGAATTCTGTCCAGAAATAGGGAAAAATAAGGATACAAACCTAGGGTCTGAAAATTAAATTATGTGATATATTCTAAAAATAGCAGGTAGCCTTTTGGTCCTAGGATCAAGGGAGCAGAAGATAAGGTGAAAAAGATGGCATCAGAGAGAAAAATCATGAGCAGATTATTGGAGGTGCTGTGAGTCTGGTGAACTTAGATGATTTCCACTTTTACTTGAAAAAAAGCATTTAAAAATGCTTTTCTGTCTAAACAGAAATTTCAGCATAGGCAATTATTTCAAAATTTGTGAACAATATTAGCTGAAATCTCAAATATTTTAAGCAGCAGAGGATCAGAATCATAGGACAGTTGCCCACTTTTATGTACAGTGGTTCTCATACTAGGTGTTGCAGGTTTTTTGTTACCAGATTACAGTGTTTTTATATGGATATTGAATTAGCAAATGGTTTCCTTTACAAAGTAAACTGGTGAGGTTGTAAGACTCTAACTTAACGTCTCCCCCTCTCACTCAGGCACTCAAATAAGCTTTCTTATGGAGGAGAAAAAGAGATGATGCCCATCAGATGTTAAGTAGGACCAGTCTCATGTCTTTCACCAAATCAACATTCATCCTGTGGGATCCTGGACAATGCATTTCATATGTACATGGTCAAAATGACACTTAACAAACGTACAAGCAAAGTAATCAGAAGAGAACAATGACTTTTGTCAGTAACTTTGATTTCTTGTCCCCTAACTTAGTCTGTCCCCTAATTATCCAGTCATCTTCCCATTCAAGGCAACAAGAGGCACCAGTTCTATAGGGTCAGAATAAATATGTCAAATCCTTGACTTTTGCCACTAGCATCCTAAATTCCATCTGAAACTAGTGTCTCAGAACACTGAGACCTGCACACTTCTCAGTCTCCATCTAGAATATCTCTTGACTACTTTATACTGCCTACGCCCAGGAAATGTGTAAATTTTCCTTCCACTGAGTTAACCATGAGACAATTTCCATCCACTGTTCAAAGACAACTATTCTGGACTTGAGACACTTTTTGGTTCCCAACAAAATGAGGGGTCTGTACCACCCACTTCCCTACCCCCAGTATGGGTAAAAGTAGGGTCTTAGACCCATGCTGGTGCACTGGTGCACTTTTGTTTCCTTATTTTTTTTAAAAAAGGATTTATTTCTTTATTTGAAAGGCATAGTTATATATATATAGAGAGAGATCTTTCACCCACTGGTTCACTCCCTGAATGGCCTTTCAAAGCTAGGAGCCAGGAGCTCCATCTGAATCTCCCACGTGTATGGCTGGGGCACAAGGACTTGGGGCATCCTCCACTGCTTTTCCATAATATTAGCAGGAAGTTGGAACAGCAGACAAGCAGCTGGGATTCAAACCAGTGACCATATGGAAATCCGGGGTCCCAGGCAGTGGCTTTACCCACTGTGCCATAGCAACATCCCCTGGTTGGCCTTTCTAAAGTGATGCTAGACAAATTCAACTTTTTTTTGAGCCTGAAGTGCAGCACCCATTACCAGCCCTTACCCAGCGCTCTCCTGGATGGAACTTCTCTGTGAAGTCAATGTGGTTTTTGCTTCTGAGATTTCAGTTCCACTATGCACACACCTGCTCTGTCTGTAGTGACTTGTGCCTTTCCACAATGGAAATGATGAGCCATGCAGTACTCAAAGAGTAATTTTACTGTGGCTTCAAATTCTTGTTTATTTGATTAGCACGTTTACAAGTAAATAGCTAGTAATTATCAGGTAAACTTTGGAGAGAAGCTATAAGGTCCATTGGATACATTGTAGAAATCTATTTTTCTGATATAGTAACTGATTGGCTGGTTATGGCACATTGGCCTCTGGAAAGTTTCTCAAGAAAAATGCGGAGGTTATTTACATTAGTGCTCTTTTAATGATGTTGCCTAAATAAAGGCATTCATTTTGGAGCAATGAGGTGGAATAAGCATTTAAAGGATAAGCCTTTTTTTACCTTGATAAATAGGATTAAGTCATGGATGGCTGGATCTGAGAGGGAGCACAGTGATCACATTGGGAAGAGTTTTAACTCCTAAGGGTAGATGCTGAGTACAGTGTGGTGAGATGGTGTCAGTGGAGTGAATGGGAAAACACACTATAAGACTATCTGGATTTTATTCCAACCTAAATATCTGCATCATATC
Source organism: Sylvilagus floridanus (assembly GCA_949820135.1). NCBI lineage: Eukaryota > Metazoa > Chordata > Mammalia > Lagomorpha > Leporidae > Sylvilagus > Sylvilagus floridanus. The sequence goes on along the minus strand of OX463246.1, from coordinate 26,143,269 downwards.
TAGCAGGTAACTTAATAGCTCTTTTCCTCCTTTTCTTTACAAGGAGGATCATTAGTAGTAAGATCTAGTCACCAAAGTGATTTTAGGGTTGCCAAATAAAATACAGGGTACCAAATTACATTTGAATTTCAAACAGTTATTTTTAGTACAAGTATGCCCTAGGAGGGCATGAGACATACTTATCATGGAAACAAAAATATGGTTTATATTAGAATTTAGTGTTTCTAAGAATCACAACTTTTATTTGCTTAATCTAGAAATCATAAGTATGAGATGACAAAGTGAATGCAAAGTCCTTAAGGGAAGTAGAGGAAGTACAACAAGGTGAATATGGTTGATCTTTTTGCATTCGCTTTCAGGCTGTCTACCTAAGATGAGGGATAGGTAATAATCTAGATGCATCATTACCATAAGACCACATTTCTTCCTATTACCAGTTTTTAAAATTGTCTTCATCCTGGATTGAAACAGAGGACAAATTTCTATATACTTAGTAGTACCATCTATTGACCTGTAGAAGCCTTACAAAAGACAGGCACAATTTGATTCTGAGATTTGAAAAGAATATTAGATGAAAGCGATATGTACATCAATACACCCACAAAAATAGGATGCTTCAAACCTGCATGTGATTTGTGCTTTATCTGCTTTAAGCAGGTTATTGCCTGACATTATCCCTATTTACCAGTTGGAGCAAACAAAACTTGATTATAAGTAATAGCCCCCAGAAGCAGTTATATCCCATTTACTCATGTTAGAAGATTATCTTCCATTCAGATGCTTCAGTCATCCAGTATAATTGCATCTGGTATATTAATTCCATAGACCTGGCATTGTGCTGCAATAATAGCATCTCCTTTCTTGTCTCTTAAAGGACAATCTATAAGGAGCAAAAAATTATGAATGTGGATAACATAAGTCAAAAAACTTGGGTTTGATATACAGAAACATAGAGCATTGGAAGGAGAAAAAGATGAGTGTGCGTGACAGGGGAGAAGGAAGTGTTTGGGCTGTGGAAAAAAACTGTTGTGTGTCCTATTCTCTACTCTCCCCATGGCCTTGGAAAAGGAGCCTTTCTCCATTAAGAGGAAGGAGATAGGGATTGGTCCAGGAAAATACTTGTGGGCTTCCTGGTGTTGAGCAGGAAATGAAGTTCTACAAAATCATTTTGTCTTGGGAAAGTCATGGGGTTCCTGGCCTGTAAGTCAGTATTCAGTTATACTGCACATGTGGGGGAACCAGAGGGGCATGTGGTTTTATTGTCCTGAGTGTTGGAGTTTACTTACATTAGGGAAAAAAGTGTTAAATTTTGTGTAGAGGCTGATGTACAGTAAATGGTCAAAGTGAATTAGGTCCCATTTCTTTTCATTTATTTCATGTAATAGAAAAGAAGCTCATTGAAAAATATTTTCCTGTGAAGTCACAATTTTATCATATGTCATCTAATATTTATTGAATGTATATCCAAAATTGTTGACTGTATTTTCAGATATTCTCATTGCCACACGATTTTCCTAAATTGATATTGTATCTCTGATTTCTAGATGAGACTTGCAATAATTGTCAGCATCATTAACCGATTCAAGTTCTCTCAGCCAGAATTAGAAAAGCGAGACTCATTGGTGGGCCAGCCCCACTCCACACTTCACCCTTTGCCACTTCATGAGCCCCCACTACCTGTTTTATGCAATATTAAAAATTAACTAATGTGGCTCAGATAAAAACATGGCATTCTTAAATTTTTTATTATATATTTTCATGATATTTGAAAAGGAGAGTGAGATACTCATACATAGAGAGAGAGAAGGAGAGAAGAGAAGAGAGGAAAGGAGGGGAGGGGAGGGGAGGGGAAGGGAAAGGAGGGGAAGGGTGACCCGTACACGACGGCTCACACCACTTACGCTGTATGTGGTAGGATAGTACTTCATGCTACTCTACAAGAATCATTCTATCATGTGCTTTCCTCATTCATCTTATCCTGCACTACTAAGTAATTTTTATCTTAGGGAAACTATTGGGAATGATTCAGAGGATAGCACAGAATGTCTTTGTTCTTCATTTCTTTGTCATCATTGTAGCTGGCATACATCAGTGGTGGAAAAAAGCCAAGAACCTATTTAACTGTGAATAACTCCACTCCCTCACTATTGAAGTATTGAAACTGTCTGATTTTTTTTTCATTTTCTCCACCATCTAAACTTTACTATTTTTGGGAAAAATACTCTATGCACTTATCTGGATGACCAAGAATCAGAAGCAACTTAACCTGCAAACTAGCCTTTATGTGCTCGATTGTACATTATTTCTCTGAAGAATGAAAAAACATTATTACCATTCCTTTCTATATGGCAATTTAAAATGAGGCACTAATGTGTAAATGTAAGAGAACACGTTATTTATATGTTCATAAAACTTTTAAAACTTTGTGCACAGTTAAAATAACTCACGTGGGCTCTGGATAAATTGATTTTGTGAATTATGTGTCACCTGATGGTGGTGCCCTCAGCTGTGTAGACAGCAGTTCTGTCACCTGAGCTTGAGACTTGACTTCTCCAGCCTTCCATGACTCGGACACTGCTAGGGATGACTGGGCAACCCCTCTTCCTGTCATCACCAGCCTACCTTCATCTCTTCACACTCTTCCTAAGGTACTTCCAAATCCTGTTGCCAGAGAAACAGGGAAGGGGTGGGTGTGGATAACAGTGCTTCTGTAAAGGAGGCCGTGTTGAATAGACTCCCTGGCTTTGTCCTGTGTCTCTTGCTGTGAATTCTTAGAGAGCCAGATGGATGTGCCTTCTACTGGGCATTTTTCACATGGAATGTTATGAAATGTTTATAGCTATTTTATTCCTTATACATGCAGTTCTAAGAGCCCTCCTGTTTCATTTTGCTTGTTGTTTTGGGAGGCCATGTGTCAGTTTCAATTCTCTTATGTGAATTTCACACTAATTTCGATAAAAAAATCTATATTTCTGAAAGTATGGAGAAATTCTGAAAAAATGCTGAACTCACAATAAAATGAGAATTAATGATAGTAGTGTATTCATGAGTCAATCTTTTTATTCCAACGGCACTTGCAACTGCTGTCCTAAAACTTGCCAGATTAACTAATGTCCAAATTTTATCATCATTGCATTTCAGTAGCAAATCCCGGGTTTTGTAACCGGGTTCAGAAATCTCATGTTTAAAGCACAAATTGGTTTATACTCAGAGGCATAACTTTAGGTTGCAGATATATAGAATAATAAATAAGAAAGTAACTCTATTAAATATAATGTTTTTTCTTCTTCTGTATTACAGTCTCTCTGTTTCCCTTTTTCTATATGTGCTGCTGAAGCAAGCACTCTGTTTCCCTTTTTTTTTTAAATGCACACAGACAAGGATGATTCAAAAAGTTCATGGCAACTGGAATTAAAAGATTAGATGTTTATTGTAGTACAAAAGCGTTATTTTGGAATCCACATATATAAGAGTCAGACGTCTTCAAAGAGTTCATGGAAAATGTGTTTTGTGAAAAAACTATTTATAGATTTCAACACATTTTGCACTAAAACCTGTCTTTTCATTCCCTTTTCCCGTGAACTTTTTAGAGTATTCTTACATATACTTTATATACATCTATGTTACATAAGTACATGCTGTGATGTTGAACAGAAACACAGTGTCTACCAATGCATTTCTCAGACTGGATCCACATGGTTAAGCAATATGACTGCATATGTGTGTCTGCATATGAATGTCTTGCATACATACATCCACTGAAACTTCAAAGAACTCTGTAAAGTGGGAAGTTTTGGTCTGTGTGATAGACAAGTAAGGCTAAAAGATATTGCATACATATTCAATCAAGACACGCCTAATGAGTGGCAGTGCTAGGATTTGTTCATTTATTTCTTCATTATTTAATATTTACCAGGCGTAATTATGTGGAATTCCTCAGTGGAAAAGCCAGCAGGTGAAGGAGTTTTTTGCAGCCGTGAAGGTACTGCTTGCTAAGCCCACTTTCTATCCTAGAGTACCTGAGTTTGTTACCACCCAGATCTTATTGCTAATGCACACCCTGGGAAGCAGCAAATGATGCTCCAGAACTTGGTCCCTGCCACCCTTTCAGAGACAGGTTGAATAAAGCTCCTGGCTTCAACCTGGCTCATCTCCAACTACAATGGGCATTGGGCAATGAAACAGAAGATGGGAGATCTCCCTCTGTCTTTGTCTATTTCTCCTTCCCTTCCAAATAAAAATAAGCAAATAATAAAAATTACCAAGAATTAAAAAGAAAACAAAGGTCTCTGCCCTCAGAGACCATAGATTCTAGCAGGGGACAGAGAATAAGCAGTCAACGTGATAAAAACAGGGAAAAGTGTGTTGGAAAGAGATTGCTTCTTTGGACAGGAAAAGAAAAGCAGAGCAAATAGAACCTGGAGCCACAGATGCAAGGCAGCAGAGGGCAGAAATAAAGCAGAAAGTGACAATAGTGGTGACCGTGACAGTGAGATCTGGGCCCTGCAGACACCTGCCTGACTTCACAGCCCCCGTGCTCTATTTCATTACCGTGATCTTCCCCAAAGCCATTGGTTTGTTCCTTGTCAGAATCTCATACTCTTCACATGAGGTAAATAAGTAATTAAACAATTAGACTTGGTGGCATATTGGCTTATTATTACAGGAGGAATGTTTCTCCTTAAGCTTGAGAGAAACAATAGAGTTTTTGAACCATTGTTAAAACCTGACATCAAAAATTATGTTTGATATCAGAGTGGCCTTGTGGTGTGGCAGGTTAAGCTGCAGCCTGTGACACCAGCATCCCATATGGGCGCTGATTTGAGTCCCAGCTACTCCACTTCCAATCCTGCTCCCTACTAACTATCGAGCCTGCGAAAGCAGTGGCGGATGGCCTAAGTACTTGAGACCCTGCCACTCATGTGGGAGACCTAGATGAAGCTCCTGGCTCCTGGCTTCACTGTGGTCCATTCCAGGTTATTGCAGCCATTTGGGGACTGAACTAACAGATGGAAGATCTCTCTTTCTCTCCCTCTCCCTCTCTCTCTCTCTCTCTCTCTCTCTCTCTCTCTCTCTCTCTGGAAGTCTGGCTTGCAAATAAATAAAATAACTCTTTTAAAAATTTTGCTGTGATAACATAATCCTAACATTATTTATCCATGGGAATTTTAGGAATAATCCATTTATCTTCATGGCAAGATCCCTGTAAACTTATTACTGTTACTTTGCCATTGAATATGAGTAATTTTTGGTACAAGGACAATCATGGAAAACTTTCAATTCCATCTCAATGACTTTCTTTGTCCTCCCCAAGCTCTCCAGACGGAGTGTTTTTGTCATCCAATAGCTCTGTGTGTGTTGTACTTTCTTGGCTCCAAGTACTCTGTGATGAGGGTATGCACACTTGGTCTCCATTCTTCACCAGATTGTGGTGGACTTAAAGCCAGGGCCGAGGCCCAATGCTTATGTGGTGGGCTATGAATATAGGCCAGTGCTTAGTACACGTTGTTGCTAAAAGTCTCAGTTAAGACTTGGTTACTAAAATTCAAAAGATCTATCAGCATTTGTCCCAATGGTTTCACTTGACCTAGATTGTGATACTGTTCACATCAATTTTTTTCTCCTGGCACCCCAAATCTTACTGAGGCATCCTTTCATATTTGGCCAATTTAAGAATCAAGATTTCATTTTAACTTTCTTATTGTTTACAACTTATGACTTATGCGTACACATCGCATCATATTGATTTGTTCCTATCCCCTGAGGGAAAAAAAAACTAAATGACAATAATGGCAAAATTACTTCTGAATATATTGCTTATAAAAACTATGCTTGCATAGTTTTGAATCACACTTTTTAAACAATAGAGTGCTTTCATACTATTGTATAATTGCTCTGAAAGTGCTACATAATATTTATTTCCTCTAATTCTTAAGTATTATTATGTAAGTATTTTATTATCAGAGCAAAATCCTGAAATTGTTTAAATTAAGTACGACGCTTTTTTCAGAAACAAAAGATACTTGACCAACTCATCACAGATTTAAGCTCATTGACTCTTTAATTTATTGCCTTAACTGAAGTCAACTAATATTCTATTGGAATTTGTCTAGTTGGTTGAGCAATTAAACCAATAAAGTAAAAATAAAGCAAATATAAGGTCAAAAAGATAATTTCATTAAATTATACAGTAAGTATAGATTGAATTAAAAATATGAAAGAACAGTTGTCAACTGCTTTTGCAGTAAAATGAAAACACAGAAGCTTATTGGACTGGACGTATTAGAGATGAGAATTTCATGCAGAACTGATATCTGCCATTATGTCTTTACATGGAAGAGGGGGATTTCTTTCTTTCTTTTTTTTTTGACAGGCAGAGTGGACAGTGAGAGAGAGAGAGAGAGAGAGAGAGAAAGGTCTTCCTTTTTGCCATTGGTTCACCCTCCACGGCCGGCACGCTGCGGCCGGCGCACTGCGCTGATCTGAAGCCAGGAGCCAGGTGCTTCTCCTGGTCTCCCATGGGGTGCAGGGCCCAAGCACTTGGACCATCCTCCACTGCACTCCCTGGCCACAGCAGATAGCTGGCCTGGAGGAGGGGCAACCAGGACAGAATCCTGCACCCCGACCGGGACTAGAATCTGGTGTGCCGGCACTGCTAGGCGGAGGATTAGCCTGTTGAGCCACGGCACCAGCTAAGAGGGGGATTTCTATCACATGTCAGTAAAGCATTCAGTAGAACAGAGGATTCTTATATATCTGCAATGATTAAATGTATTTTTAAACTAAAGAATTTGAATTTATGACTATAATGAAGCATTTCAGCATTAAAATCCTAGTGTTCCATAGCCAAGGCATTTGCTAGAACACAATAAGATGACAGTTATTACTTCACCCAGTGGATGATCCACTTCTGGTTTAAATGTCTTGGGAAATGTACTTTTCCAATAATTTTCTTTCATAAATACTGGGAGAAGAATGTGAGAAGTGGTACAAAAATAATAGCTATCCTGTGCTATAAAACAGAGATAGCAAAAATCTGTGGCTATCTTTGAGACAGAGGATCTGTATAACTTCTACAAAATAGAAAATAGAAACAAGATTTTTTTACTTGAGGAGTAAACTTTTAGTAAGTATGAAACAATTTGATGTGCCTCAGCCATTCTTGCTCACTGTTCAAAAGATAAACAATGGAACTTATTCCTTGCCTTTAAATCTTAATTGGTTCTCAGACTCTATTACCTTCATACTTCACCTCTGCATTCTTGCCAGGTACCCAAGGCCCAACAAGGCTACCTGAAAGACCAGTCCCAGGAATTCACCTTTGCCTGCTGTCCCCCTACTGGTACCCCATCCCAGCCCTCTTTTTTTTTTTTTTTTTGACAGGCAGAGTTGGACAGTGAGAGAGAGAGAGAGACAGAGAGAAAGGTCTTCCTTCTATTGGTTCACCCCCCAAATGGCCGCCACAGCTGGAGCTGCGCTGATCCAAAGCCAGAAGACAGGTGCTTCCTCCTTGTCTCCCATGTAGGTGCAGGACCCAAGCACTTGGGCCATCCTCCACTGCCTTCCTGGGTCACAGCAGAGAGCTGGACTGGAAGAGGAGCAACCGGGACAGAATCCGGCACCCCAGCAGGGACTAGAACCCAGGGTGCTGGCGCCACAGGCAGGTTGCCGAGACACCACAGGCAGAGAATTAGCCAAGTGAGCCAGGGCACTGGTCAGCCCTCTTAAAATATAAAAAGGCTCATCAGCCCCTGGGGGTCGGGACCTTCTGCCCTGTGTTCCAACATTGTGCACGCAGGCAGTCGGTCATCCACCTCTGCAAATTTATTTTCTCTGAATAAATTTGGTGTGGCTGTAAATTTGTACACAACCTCCTCTCTATTCTGTGCCTCTTTTCCTAACACAATTCACCACCCAGCAAAAAGTTGCCTCCTTGTAAAAAATAACAGGCCCTGAGCAGTGCACAACACAGAAAATGTTAAGCTAAAGCAAGACTAGGAGAATAGAAATTCTGACAAAAAAGAGAAAATAGTTTGATTAAAGCAAAAAATAATCAACGAGCCGCAATGTTCATGCTTCTTGGGAAATAAGAATACCTAGTACAACACTGGAAGCTCACCAGAGAAATGACATTGGTAGTTCCCCACATACATATGGATATGGAAGTTTTCTGTCATCAAAATTGTATGTAGTTCTCATTATTAAAATGCGCTTGGTTAGTTTCAATTAATCTACTTGTAACTATGTAAAGCTTTGCAGTAAAGAGGTTTCCAGTGATAACAAATGAGATGTGTTTCAGGATCTCAACATTCAGAATGATGCCCAGAGGGAGGTAAAGTGGCGATGTGGGAAATTAGAAACTGAACATCTCACAAACCTCATAAAAAATATGAAGGGGAATCAAAATCTAATCAACTTAAAACACAAAATAATGCCTATTTATTTTTAATAATAAAATATTGCATAAAAAGTCAAGCTTTCTTCCTAATAAGTTTCAGGTTTGTCTTTCTGTTAGATGGGTAGAATTACAGCAACTTCAACATACAATTCAGAGTCTTGTCAATTTAATACTTGACATGGAAAAAACTGTCCTGATTTGGGATAATAATTCCTGGATTATGAGAATAAAAAATAAACTTTCAAATGGTCTTAGGTTAAAAATGACTCTACGGTCCAGTGCTGTGGCATTGCAGGGTAAGCCACAATCTGCGACACCAGCATCCGAGAATCTGGAGGCTCGGCTTCTGATGCAGGTCACTGTTAATGCACCTATGAAATCTGGGAATGATGTACCAAGAACTAGAACTCTTGCACATACATGAGAGACCTGGATGGAGTTCCTGTCTCCTGGCTTTGACTTGGGCCAGTTTTAGACATTAGACATTGTGGACATTTGGGAGTGACCCAGTGGTTAGAAGTTTTCTCACTTTCTCTTCCTGTATAACTGCATTTCAAATAAATAAATCTTTTTTTAGAAAATTGCTGAAGATTATTTAAATATGTATTAATCTATTTACCTTTTTTGTGTTGAAAATCTGCCAGTATATAAAAATAAGGAATATTCCTTTATTTATGTGCCCACTATATCAAGGTTTAATAGAACCTACTATGTGCACAACAAATTATAGAGTCACCTACCCAGGAGAAGTTTGTAGCCTAGTAGGTAGTTGGCCATTTGTCACTGAATGTGGCATAACCGCTATAAGAGGCAACGTTTCTTGTCCATATGCTGCACTCAGACGGCACTATAACATTTTTTACTATACTCACAACGGCCATAATAGATGGAGTTATACAGCACTTGTCTTGGGGATAAATTGCTTCAATTATTTTATTCTGAGGAACAATGAGAGTCAGTCTGATGATATTAGGTCAGTTATAAAAAACAACATCATTTTCATTCTTCAGCTTATTTCACCAATCAGAGGGTTTCTCACAATGGAATTTTACTAATATACTCCAGAAGACTTTATGCTTTCCTTTTTCAGAATTTCTGGTCATTTTTGTATTTCATTTATGAGATATATGTCCTATAAGATAGCACATAGGTACAGGGTGAATTTTTTTTAAATATTTTGAATGAGTTTAAATATTTATTTATTTATTTGAAAGGCAGATGCGGGGAGAGAGAGAGAGAGAGAGAGAGAGAGAAAGTGTCTCCCATCCACTGGTTCATTCCCCAGATGGCCACAATGGCCAAAGCTGGGCCGATCCAAAGTCCAGGTCTTCCATGTGGGTGCAGGCAGGGGGCTGAAGAATTTGGGCCATCTTCTACTGCTTTCCCAGGCCATAGCAGAGAGCTGGATCAGAAGTGGAGCAGCCGGGACTTGAACCGGCGTCCATGGCACTGCAGACTGAGGCTTTACCCACTACGCCACAGCACTGGCCCCTTGAATGAGTTTAGTGTTCTCTAGCTTGCTTAGTATGTAAAAAGACTTTTAATGGATTTTTTTAAATTTAAAATGTTTCCTTTAAAAATACCAAATATCAGTGAGACTAAAATAAATGTGAAAATGTGTATCCTTCGTCAAAAACCTCTAGAGAAAGTTTTTAAAAGTACAAGGTGAGCAATAGCGGGCTTTCCATGGTTTCTCTGGTCAAAGTCAAGAAGGATATGGTACACTGAATCACTGGAATATGCCCACCTAAGTTTTGTGGAGCCTTTGCATTTGGACCGCAGTGTCTGGAGCATGAATGTTCATTTTGATACCTAATCACTTGGCAAGCAGAAGTGTCATTTTCACATCTCCACTGCAGGCAGAGGTGAATAGAAACTAGCAAGTCAATAAAAACAAACACCTGATTTAACTGTCAAATCGTTCTTGAGTTAAGATTATCTATGTAATTTGTCCTAATCATCTAAATTCAGTTTAGAAAGAGTCAACTTGATTATTTTCTGTTCACAAACCAAGACGGGACTCATGTTCTCCTTCACTTCTCTATGTTTCAGCAAGCTTCGTCCTGATTCTATTTCCTCATATTTCCTTTTCTGAGAGTATTTCCTTCAGAAAGCATGTAAATAACAGTTCTTTCTCTCCCAGTGAGATGCAAATCTTTTTAAAGGCTTCTGCAGAGTTATCTTTCTACATTAGGTCCACTAGGGAACACAGGTGATCCAGGATTACTCACCCATCACCAACCTGCACACCACTGCAGCTCTTAAATTTCCAGACATTTGTTTTAGTGCAGTTGAGCCCACACTGACATGTAGTCTCTGTCCCCATTGCAATATTCTTGAACAAAGTTGTCTTTGTATGTATAACTCCACCACCAAGATCTATGTACTTAATACAGAACATAGTACATAAAAAACTAAATATACATGATATTCTTATTTACCTGTTAAGTTTTCATTAAGCTAACAGACACTCACCTAGCCCCCTGTAAACCTTCAAAAGTTAGTTGTTGAGAAGATAATTAAATGCTTCTAGTCTCGGACAGTTTTGATAGCTGATAACTAACGTGAATCATGGCAAATGAACTATTCCAGTATGTTCAGTTATTTGCAAGATGTAGGGGTTAGAAATAAAATTTTTATAATTATATAGAAAACCGGGTTTGTAATACGTTTATTTAATCTTAGTAATAATTGGAAAGTGCTTGGTAAATAGAATTCCATGATTCTAAACATTGCATACACTGTAGTAAAAGTATGTGCACTGCTTGCTGTTCTTTCTGAATGATGTCCAGTCATTACAGTTCTTGCTCTTTCTCTGATACAGTTTTTGCTTTCATCTGGGAACAGTTAAGGATCCCTGTCTGTTTTCTTTGTAAGCACAGAATTCAAAAACAAATTGTCAGGCTACTCCATCTCAAGTAGGTTAAAAACAGAGTATTTCTGTGCATGTATTCAATCCTTTTCCAGCTCAAAACAAAAAGGTGGCTCTCAGTAGATGCCTTGTAAAAGCCTTCTGTCTCTGTAGTCTATTTGTGCTCACTGCTTTATGGTCGTCTAAATCTACTTAGCATAGTTCACAAAGAGTGGAGATGGCAGAAAGGTTAATCTTAGAAAGCACAAACCAAATCATGGGAATCCTTTTATTCCTGTCAAACAAAACATCCACCAGCCTCTTGAAGACTTTTTTTTTTTTTTTGCAAATATGACTGTTTATTTCCTCCTAGTACCATTGCTTTATTTATTTTTTATTTCACTGTAATTTAACTAATGAATAAATCTATGACTATTTCTGGCTCCATATTTTCTGATTGGGCTTGAACAGAGTTCTACCTCATGTTGAGAAATAATTTGCTGCAGAAATAAACTTGAAGCAAAAAGCAAAAATGCATTCTAGGCTGATACATCCATTTGGTAAACACTTTCTGAAGGGAGATGAGAAGTCAAAAAATACTTTGAGTTGCCTTTATTTAAGATGGATCTTCTGATGAGAAGTTAGATGACTGTTTTTTGTTTAATTACATAGAGCTTTTAACCTTCCTTTTATGATAGTAGTATGATTTAATCTCTTTAACATTTGAATGGATCTTCATTTATGGTAACAGATACCAGTGGAGTGGAGAGTAAATGCCATTTCAACAAGCTTAATTTTCTCTTTTGAGAATTCTGTTATTTATGGAATACACTTACATGATACCGTGACTATACAAAGGCACAATCTGATTATTTCTGTTTGAAAAGCAGAGTTTGAGTTAAATTGTGGGAAGAATGCATGCTATTGAAAAGTATTTTAACTCCCTGGGCAAAGACTAGGTTTCCAAATGTTGAGAAGTCCTCTGTGTGCAAAACTAGATAAGAAGAAAAGTGGCTATTGAGAGAACTTCACTGGAAAGTTCAGGCTACTGATTCTAGAGCAATGACACACCCATTTTTATATTTTCTTTTCTTCCCAGTTCTCCAGGTAAATTTTCAATCCCGCACTTTTGTATTTAAAAAAATTCTGTTTATGATTGACATGAGGATTTCAGAGGCAGTGATAGTGTGTTTTCTGAGGTTAGTGCAGCTCAGAGTCAGAGACGCTCAAGCCAGTCCCGGGTAGATTTTGAACACGGACATTTTCATGGGAGATTACTGAAATTCCAGTCTTCATGCAGATGGAGCTCTTGAAGACCACTCAGTGACAACTAAAAGAAGCATCTGAAAGCCAGAAACGGAATGTGAGAACATAGTGGGTGAGAGAATAGAAATTGTGTAAATTTATTAATGAAATTTCTATTTATTATTTGATTATGAACTTATGTGAGGCAGGTGGTATCACAGTTATCTGTTTCTCAATCAAAATTTGTGCAAAGTGAAGCACTGGGAGTTAGATAAAAAGGGAAAAGGAATCACCAAGATTGGGGTGTAGAGTGAGTTTTCTGTGACCACTGGATTCAAAACCATTAAGGGGTGGCTGGCATTGTGGCACAACAGGTGCAGCTGCTGCCTGTGCGTGACATCAGCATCCCACATAGGAGTGCCAGTTAGAACCCCGCTGCTCAGCTCCTGATCTAGCATTCCCGCTGATGTTCCTGGAAAGGCAGCAGAAAACATCCCAAGTACTTATACTCCTGTCCTTCATGTGGGAGGTCTGGCTGGAGTTCTTGGCTCCTGGCTCTGACCTGGTCTATCCCTGGCCATTACAGCCATTTGGGCAATACACCTATAGATTGAAATTTTCTTTCTCTATTTCTTTGCCTTTCAAATAAATAAAACATATCTAAAATAAAATTAAAAAAAAAAAAAAAACGCTAACGCTGATCATCCCAACCGTGAGAGTCAGAAAAAGTCAGTGATGTTCACATATGTTAGCCTAAGACTGTTCATTCAAACTTACCTCAATTGCTATTCCTCCTCTGAATTTAGCTAGCTTTGCATATCAGTAAGCTTTCAACTGGAAGATTGATCTTTTTTCTTTGGATTTTGTTTGTTAAGTTTCTTGTAAATTCAAGTAGAAATGTGTAAGGTCCTTGACAGCTGATTACTACAAAACAGTTTGCACTTATGAATCATTCAAAGTTGTTTTGCTATTAAAGCTTTAGGTGAAAAAATGGAGATAGTCACTGATGCTACAAATGCTCTGGCCATGCGAGTACAGAAGATGCCTTAAAATGTGCTATGATTCCAACCTCTATCTTTGATTATTTTTTTTAAATGATATTGTTGCAAAGGCAGCAGAATGAAGGGGAACCTGTATTTAACTCCAGCATTTTTATATTCTAATGAACTCTGTTAATATACTTATTTTATTTATGTTTTATTAATCATATGTTGTCAATAAAAGGAGTCTAGGTATTTTAGTACATCAGTTTAGAACTGCTTTTCAGTATTGATTTTAGTATCTCAATTTGGACAAATGTTATTTAACTTCCCTAAAACCTGATTCAATAAGCACACAAACTAGAATCATGACATTATAATCATGTATGTTTAGTGCCATTTTACAACTAGATAACAACAAATGACCATGACCAAGTACTCATTACTATATAATACTGCAATAAGTATCAATATTTTTCAGCATATCAATAGAGGCCTATGAAGTGCCTAAAATATACTTTTTAATTTTGTTAAACATATTTCATTTTATTTCTTACTCTATTTGAATTCAAGTTTGAACTGAAGACACTCAGCACAAACATCACAAAAAAGAAGAAAGGCAAAGGGATAAGACATTCTTAACTTTTGTGTTTGGACTAAAATAATAGGCTCTACTTTTGCAAGATTCTCAGAATAAGGATAATCTACTCCAGGATTACAAACCTTTACACTTCACTATCAACCCAAGTGGAATTCCACAAAAATGATCACTCTACTGTCTATGAAACAAATATCCATCAAACTTCTTTTTTTGACAGGCAGAGTTAGTGAAAGAGAGAGAGAGAGAGAAAGGTCTTTCTTCCCTTGGCTAACCCCCAAATGGCCGCCACAGCCAGAGCTGTGCTGATCCGAAGGCAAGAGCCAGGTGCTTCTCCTGGTCTCCCACGCTGGTGCAGGGCCCAAGAACCTGGACCATCCTCCACTGCCTTCCCGGGCCACAGCAGAGAGATGAACTGGAAGAGGAGCAACCGGGACAGAACTGGTGCCCCAACCGGGACTAGAACCCTGGGTACCAGCGCCACAGGCAGAGGATTGGCCAAAAGAGCTGCGGTGCTGGCCCATTGAACTTGTACCAATGTATCCAATTGAGTTCATGTTTTAGTAGGAGATGAGTCCAAAAAAAAAAATAGTAAATAAGCAAGCAAAGCATTTACATGAGACTGAAATAACTGGGTGGCAGCTGGAGGCAGGGGGAGGGTTCAGTGAATTTGTTTATTTTTCTTTTCTAGTATAGAATGAATTAAAAGCAATTAAAAGTAATAGAACCTGGCTTCTGCCTTTGGATCAGCGTGGAGTGGCGGCCATTGGAGGGTGAACCAACGGCAAAAGGAATACCTTTCTCTCTGTCTCTCACTATCTACTCTGCCTGTCAAAAACCAAAAATTTTAAAAGTAATAGAAGTTGATGGTCATTTAGATATTTAGTAACTTTCATCTTTTCAACTGCTACATAACTGAATATTGAATAAATATGATGAGATTTTTAAACTAGCACTCCTGAAAGTGAGTTTACCATGCCTACCTTCTCTGTTTCTTTATATATATCAATGTAAAATTTATAAGTGTTTTATAGCAACACTACATTACAGAACAATTCATATTATATTATCTTTTGAAAACGGTGCCTGGTTCTAGGAAGAATTATCAGCATGGTAGAAAATTCATGTGGCTTGAAAGTAGAGTTCCAGAGTTGCAGTCTGTTACCACATTTTAGTTACACAATTCGGGGGAAGGCATTTCTCCCCTCGGCATCTGTCTTTATAATAAAAAATGATACACAAGGCTACTTTAATGACATGATTTATTTGAAAGCACTGTGTAAAGTAATGGATAGATTTTAATTATGATATTGTCATATTGTCAAATTTATATAATGGATATGATTGGGTACCCTTTCCCAAGTGAATACAAAAATAAGTATTTTGGTCTTGGGTAAAATTTCATGGAGAAACCTGTGTAGAGAATTTTTAAAACAGGAATAAAAGCTATGCAATGCGAAAATATACATCTTTAAATTACTAATTTTTTTCTCTGGAATATAATATGGTATGCTTATAAGAAAAAATATTGTTTAAGTATTTAAGAAAATTGGCAAGGTATTATTATAGATGTATTTGATACAAATTCCTGAATAGAACATTAAAACAAAAATTCCCATATTTCAGCTAGTTAAAATGGCTGTGGAGGACAGGTATAGACTGAATAGATTAACAGGCTAACCATTTTGGGAATATAAGAAATCATTTGAAGATTATCAATTGATGGCACACATCAGATCAGAACTTATTGGAAGAGCTCAGCAGGCTAAAAATGTTATGCATTCAAGTTTAATATAGTTTGTAGCTTGTGAAACAGAGTGTGTTGTATTCAGAAAGCAAGTAGGCAAGTAATGTCATTACTGAGATCAAAGTGACTTACATTTATTGTTAACAATCATTCATTCACACAGCATTTAAGCATGACAGATTGTTGCAGAGCAAAAACAGGCGCTGAGCGAAGCTATAACGGACAGTTGAATTAAAAGAAATGTTGACTGGTAGTTCTTTTAGGGTTTTAAAAATCTAACACGTTTTGAAAGAAATCAGACATTTTTTGTGTTGAACAAAATTAGGCTCTAGTTCACAAAAAATAGTAATTTATAGACTTACAGAGTTTATGTTTATCACTTTTATTTTTCAACAACTAATGCTGTAAAATAATGCTGGCTGAGTCAGTAGGGTTTCTGTTGTGATATTTGTCTGAGGGTTGGGTCACCTTCCCACAACTAAGGTTTATGGTTTGCACTGGTAGACCCACAGAGCTCAAGCAGTAGAGCTGTAAGAGTGTGATCTGATGACAGGTTTGGGAAGTTGAACATGAACCAGGAACAGTACAAAAGATAAAGTATGGGGGGACTCTGTGACAACATATATTTTAGACAAACCTTATGGAACATTCAATGGGGGAAAAACATTGTTAAGGCAGGAAATAAGAATTGTTGGTTTATATTGTTTATATGCAGTCAATCCATGATTGCCCAAATGTCATCACTCAGAGTCAGTCTGCCAGAGTAATCATGCACATGGCCTGTTTGTGTGTCTATATAATTTTTCATTCTTTTTTTAAAGTTTTATTTCAGCTATACGTTTCGTGTACTTTATATATACAGATTTAGGAACATAGTGACACCCCCCGCCCAACCCTCTCTGCCATCCATGCTCCAACCCTTCCGTCTTCTCCCTCTCCCATTCCCACTCTTAATTTTTACAAATATCTATTTCAATTTACTTAATGATCATATAGTTAACTCTACACTAAGTAAAAGTGTTCAACAGATAGTATGAAGAGGAAAAAAACAAAACAAAACAAAGCACTGTTCCTGTAAGGAAGAGACAAGGGCTGTAAACAATCATCAGATCTCAAAACTTCTCTTCCATCCTAATATATTACATTTCAGGTACTCTGTGTCCTTGCACCTTGGATCCAGGACTCTAACCTTACCTCTCACTTCTAACTGCAAGAGGGACTCCTGGAGATGCTGAATTCAAGCACCCTAAGACTGTTTGAGGATTTCCATAAGACTTCATGCAAAAAGCAACATGCATTTCAATGTAAATTGTTCAGGTGTTTGTATTGGGTAGCTGCTGGCTTCTCTCAGGGGTGGCAGTCTTGACCTCCACTTCTGATAGAAAAGACAAATAACAAAACAAAATGAAAACTACAAAGTAATAAATCTTCCACCACCTAAGACTGATAAGCCTATGTGAACCCTATCGCAAACAATGACAATGAAAGTCTTTAGCCAGAAAACTAAAAATAAAGAAGTTTAGCTTTAATTTTTAACTCCACAGCTTTGTGTAATGTTCCACAATGTTTCCTTTAATATGATAATATCCCACATCATTACAGATTCAAACCCAAAATGAGGAGGTTTATAAAAAGAAAAGAAGAATAACAATTTAAGTATAATTGTTCCCTATTTAAAAGAGATTCAAGAAAATCATCTTTAAATAAACATTTGACTATTTAACTGTACATTTCCCTAATCCTTGTTTTGTTTGGAATAAAGCTTACACTTGATAAGTCTCTAATTGTTAACTATATTGAACAAAAATGGCAGGGAAAATGTTTCCTAATTTTGATTCATTGTTCATTATAATTCTGTACTTTGAACCAAAGCAAATCTGTAATTGTCATATTTTCCTGCTAAGTAGACTAGGGGACCTATACATAATCTCTAAATTATAATTTTTTAAAAAATCACTTGAAATTAAATACAACTTCATGCATTTTGCGATTGATTGATACATAGTCCCAGAAGTTTATGTACAAAAAGTCACATGCAATCATCTCTCCAGGTGCAGCTCTCAAGCATAAACACTGTTTTGCTTACCTCATTTTTAAATTTTAAAATTCAGATTATATATATATATATATATAATATTTAAAGATTTATTTATTTATTTAAAGTTACAGAGAGGCAGAGGGAGAGAGGTCTTCCATCTGCTAGCCCACTCCCCAAATGGTCGCAATGGCCAGAGCTGTGCCCATCTGAAGCCAGGAGTCAGGAGCTTCTTCTGGGTCTCCCACGTGGGTGTAGGAGTCCATGCACTTGGGCCATCTTCTACTGCTTTCCCAGGCCATAGTAGAGAGCTGGATTGGAAGTGGAGCAGCCAGGACTAGAACAGGCACCTCTATGGAATGCTGGCACTGCAGGCAGGGGCTTTACCCGCTACGCCCCAATGCCAGCCTCCAGATTATATATTAAAATATATATTGCTTATATTGCTATCAAATCTTCTGCCTGAAATATCCACACACTTGGTGCCTAAAATTCCCCCATTTAATTTTTAGAAATTTTCTATTACTTTTAAATGTAGGATGGTTACTCAAAGCCTATTATACTAAAAATCACCACATATGTTCTTGGCAATCAAGGTAGTTATAGATGAAACAGATAAGATATATCAAAAAGGGATTCTTAAATTTTGTTGAAGATCTTTAGGTGTGTGGATAAGACAAAATACCTTCACAGGTTTATCATACTTCCCTAGTGCAAACCTGTTCTACATATCATTAGGTGCTTTCTCCATCTTGTGATTGGATTCATAATAGCAATGATTGTAGAACTTCCAAGCAAATGCTCATAATTCCTCATTTGTTGGCTTTTATTATTCTGGAGCCCTTGATAACCCGCAAATCACAGAATATCTAAGTGTAGATTTCATCACTTCCACATGCCCTATATTCTAGCATGGCTCACCTCAGTTACAAAGTCTCCACCTGCAGGTCCTGCTCCATGCTTCCTGTTTACTGCTGTAAAGGCCTCTCAATCCAACTTCCTCTCCATATCTTGTCAAGATCTTCAGCTTGCCTGTTGGCAACCTTACTGTTATTCATCTTGACAGCACCCAGGATCTACCCATCCCTTGCCTTTCACCCAAGTAGATCCTCAATATATGTAGATAAAACACTAACTTACTAGGAAATATTCATTCATTATTTTGCTCCTTTTTGGCATGGTACAGTAGAAAATATATCACATATTGTTTAAGAGTATGAGCTTTGTAATTAAAAAAAAATCCAGTTTGAGATCTGCCACCTACACAGGAGAACTGGATTGATATCATTGCTTTTGGCTTCAGATTGGTGCAACCCTGAGCTGTTGCAGGCATTTGGGGAGTAAACAAGGAAATGAACACACTCTCTCTCTCCCCTATGTGTCTGAAATAAATATCTAAAGAAACACATATTTTTAATGAATTTAACTTATAAGTGATACAAGATAGTTTTAAAGTGAAAATAATTGCAATGTATGATTGCAAAGCTCCAGTTATAGTTAAAGCATGGTTTACTTCCACGACCACTAGGTTGATCCTTGGACTATCTGTTCATTGAGAGCACGGTAAACTGTGCTGCAGCAATCAGTACCCTTGCAAGGCTCAGGGGATTCAAACCAGGGTCTTAGTTTTTCAATGTGCTCCTCTTCTTTTTCAGCCCATTTGCAGAGCTCTGCTCTCTTCCTGCTTTCCCTGTGACCCCAACACTGACCAGTTAGTCTCTGTCGAGCATATGCAGGTGACCTCTACAAAAGAGCACAAGAGTACAAGCTCCTTTTACCAGCACTTACAGCTTCCTGCTTAAAACCACATATTTTCTTGCCTGGAGCAAGTCACAAAACCACATTTAGGGTAGCAGAGAAGTGCGATCCCACCATTCACCTAAGCAGAGAGAGAAAGGTAAATTTTTGATGGTACTACTACCTACCAGAGTTGTCATGTTTCACTTCTTCCACTTGTTACACAGAAGACATGTTAAAAAAAATACTTTCATGATTCATAAGGTAAGGTCACGAGAAGCATTCTTCTCCAAAAAGAAAACCTCTGTCATTAGCTTTACTTTGAAAAATTTCTGAAACTATCTCAGTGAGATAGCTATCTGATTCCTAAAACCCTATAGGATCAAACATTTTGGGAGGCAAGAAGAAGGTCTTGTTGCAGTTCACAATTTTATTCAAGGAAACTCTTCGTGTGGCCTTAATCAAAATCCTTGTTTTGCTTTGTTTACTTTTGATCTTTAGAGCATACACAAAGTTAAGCTTCACAACACAATTAATGAAATAAGAATATGAAAGAGGAATTGTACTGGATTGTTAGGGAGTAAAAGTATTACCTATCAAAAGACTGAAACAGTTCATTTCATTTGATTGTTAATTCATTTCCATGAGATTGTTGCAGACAGGCAAATGAACATATGAATGTGAAGTGTAGGAAAGATAATTCTCTAAAAATTACAAGTACATGTAACACACACATACACACGCATGCACAAACACATATACAGGTTTATGTTCTTTCACAGGCATGGAAAACATTTACATACTAAACAACTAAATGTAAATATGTGTATATAGTCATTCCTCATATCCATGGAGGACTGATTCCAAGACCCCTGCAGATTCCAGGTATGGATGTTCAAGTCCCTCACATAAAATGATGTAGTATTTGCATGTAACTTGCACACATGTCCCTGCATACTTTAAATCATCTCTAGGTTACTTATAATACCTAGTGCCGTGCAAATGTTAACAATTGTTGTATGATTAAGGGAATAGACAAGCAAAAAAGTCTCTTTGCGTTCATTGTAGATGCATTTCTTTTTTTTCAGATATTTTGGACCCACTATTGAATTAAAAATATAGAATCCTCTAATTAGGTGGCTGACTCTACTTCTTTAAAAAATCATAATGGATAGACAAAGGCTGTAAACAATAATCGAATTGCAAGATTCACATTTTGCTCACATACATACCATTTTTTAAAATTTTGTACTCTCTATATTAGTTACCACAAATCAGGGGAAAACATATGATGTAGCCTTTGTCTACACTCCGGAGGAGCAGTTGTTCTACTTACTATTTGCTGAATTCTTTATTTAGTGGAAGATTAAGCTTGTGATCATAAAGAAAATTTGTTATGTTATTGTAAAAATCAAAAGAAAACTAACAAAGGAAAGAAAGGGTAGGGTGGGAAGTATCATGCTCTTAAAACTGTGTATATGAAGTATAGGAAATTTGTTCCTCTTATATAAATGAAAATTTTTAAAAATCATGTATTTTACTTTTTCAAATTATATACCATGAGAAGATGTAGATGTAGGATAAAATTTTTACATATTTCTTGATCATATTAATCATGAAAGTGCATATTTGCCTATATCAGCTTCTTGGAAGCATTTGGCACATGTAAATTGTTTTCATGATTTTTCATTGATGTATCTACATGATTTTAAATGAATGAGTCCTGATCTAAGATTATCCAACATTTATAATCTTATGACATGGTTACAACAATGTATGTTTTTTACATTTTATGCTTTCAAATGTTGCTGATTTTTGTAAGGTTAAGGATGTCACGTTATCTGATCCTGTCATCATCTATATTATTCTTATTGGAAATAAGCAGCTATATTCAGATAGAAAAAGTTCAGGACTAATGATAAGTGGGAGAAATTCACTGAAGGGTTTATAGAAAATGCCATTATGAAAAAACTATTAGTGGATTTCAAAATGTTTGCAGTAAAATATATGTATCTTTAAATTCCATTTCCTACAAGTGTTATAAGCCCTCTCACACATATTGGTAGTAGTCCTTGCAGTACTCAAGTGGAGTCTATCCAAAATAAAGTATTAGGTCAAGGGTGGCATAAGGACAACTGTTGATCCAGTCAGAACACAGGTGTTGTTTAAGCACCCCAGAGAAAGTGCCAAGTCCTAATACTAGAAATAAAGTCTTACGAAGCATATCCGAATCAATAAATTCCAACTCATTATCATTTGCTTTTATATTATTTATTATATGTCCTATACCAGGAACTTGAAAATGTAACAGTTAAGGGTGGCAATGACATATTCTATGCACATCCCATTACACTGTGGCAAGAAGCCACCCTGCTTGGAGGAAAATGTAGAAAAAAGCAAAGCAGAATCAGTCAATGAGCTCCCTGACCCATTTCATACATAAGAGTTCTGCATGACTCTCACATAGTAGCAATTTGGCTGAGTCTTCTATTTAAATATTTTGGTGACAAATTAGAAAATACCAGAAGTAATGTATTTCATCTTCATAGATTCTGATCAGATAATACTGTTTTTACATTATAGATCATAGACTGGAAGTGCATTGAGATTAAATAGTTTACTCCCAATCAGAAAAATGGTAGTTGAAGATGCAGAATTCAAAATTCTTGCAAAAATCAAATTGCTTTGCACTACATAAACATTTCAGAAACATTCCATTGCTTTTTATTTTCTCAACTCTGCCATATGAAAGCAATTTTCTATTTTGAACAAGAGATGAAAGGTAAAAATACTTTCAATTAACACTGGATTCAGTGAATGACTAAGACCTGTCTATCTTGAATATTGGAAAATGAGGATGAAAAGAACATACATTGGTTCATAGTGTATGCAAAATTGTTATTTATAAAATAAACATATTCTTTGTATAGGCACAGGAGCCTAAATTAAAGCAAATGATATGTTGAGCATAATAGACTATTAAGTATTGAATAAGCAGATTAAAAGGTAAAACATGCTCAGATATATATACAGACATATTAAAAATTTAAGGAACACTTAGTTTGTGTCTTACAAAGTTCTTTGAGAAAATAGAAAAATAGTATAAGCTATTTAGCTTATTTTATCATGTACACATACCTTGCTGTCAGATCATCTTTTTTTCAATATTTAATAAATATAAATTTCCAAAGTACAACTTTTGGATTATAGTGGCTTTTCCCCCCATAACCTCCTTCCCACCCACAACCATCCATCTCCTACTCCCTCTCCCATCCCATTCTTCATCAAGATTCATTTTCAATTATCTTTATATACAGATCATCTATATTAATCTTTACAGATTACAAAGGATTTGGGGTAACAAAAACAAAGCCGTTGGTTTATGTAACTGATCATGCTACATGTCCATTGAGAATTCAAGCATAAGACCATCAATTAACTGGCAGGTGCTGAGGTTAAGCCATCATCTGCAGTGCTGGTATCCCATATGGGCATCAATTTGAGTCCCAACTTCTCCTCTTCCAACCCAGCTTCCTATGGCTGTGCCTGAGGAGGCAATGGAAGATGGCTCAAGTGCTTGGGATCTTGCACCCATGTGGGAGACCTGGAAGAAGCTCCTGACTCCTGGCTTCTGCCTGGCCCAGCTCCAGCTGTTTTGGTCATTTGGGGAGTGAACCAATGGATGGAAGAGCTATCTCTATCTCTATCTCTATCTCTATCTCTATCTCTATCTCTATCTCTATATCTCTATCATCTCTATCTCTATCTCTTTCCTTGTCTCTCCCCCTCTCTCTCTAATTTTGACTTATAAATACATGAATCTTTAAAAAGAAAAGAAAATGAACATCAATTAAGACAAAGGTATTAAATCTAGAAACTAATCAATATTAGGGGAAAGAAAAGGTCATATTTGTATAGAGGAATGTGGTGGAATGAGAAGGCCATGCCAAGGTGGCCACTGGCAAGCGAGTGTCAGTTACTCAGGAACGGCTTTGGAACCCACCTGGCAACAGAGCCTGCCTGGCAACAGGCTGTGATTGGTTGGGGCATAGACCGCCCCTTGACCAGATTGGCTGGTCTTGGCTATATAAGATGTAGTTCCAACTGTAATAAACGGGCTGCTCACCTCAAGCCTGCTTTCACCCGACTCCCAGGGTCTGTGTGTTGACTCCGCACCTCTTGCCACCACTATGCTGCTCCTCTCAGAAACGAATCCACTGCAACATTGTTGAGAAATCAACTGCAACAGAGGAACATATTTATCTTAAAAAGTACATATCAGCCCTCTGCTGTGGCCCAGGAGTGCAGTGGAGGATGGCCCAGGTGCTTGGGCCCTGCACCCCATGGGAGACCAGGAGAAGCACCTGGCTCCTGCCATCGGATGAGCGCGGTGCACCGGCTGCAGCGCGCTGTCCGCGGCAGCCATTGGAGGGTGAACCAACGGCAAAAGGAAGACCTTTCTCTCTGTCTCTCTCTCTCGCTGTCCACTCTGCCTGTCAAAAAAAAAAAAAAATACATATCAGGGCTGACATTGTGGCACAGCAGATTAAGTAACTGCTTGCAATGCCTGCAGACCACTTGAGCTCCAGGGCAAGTTCCTGTTCCCCTACTTCCAATCCAACTCCTTGCTAATGTGCTTGGGAAAGCAGTGGAAGATAGTCCAACAACTTGTACTTCTGCCACTCATGTGTGAGACCTGGATGGAGTTCCAGGCTCCTGACTTCAGCCTGGCTTAGACTCAATTGTTGAAGCCAATTGGAGAGTGAACCAACAGATGGAAGATTCTCTCCCTCTCTTTCTCTTATCTTTCCCTCTTTCTCTGTAACCCTGCCTTTCAAATAAATAAATAAATCCAACAACAACAAATAAGAACAACGCAACATAGCATGGTGCCTGCCCACTCGAATAGAGTAATAACATAGTAAGATTTTGTACAAATTAAAAGCAAACACAATGGCAATAACCATTAGATAAGAGAATAACAAAAGAGAAGATTTATTAAAAGGTTTTAATCAGCTATAGTGGAGAGGGTAATGAAAATATTATATTTTAGTTGGCATAAGTTATTTTTTTAAATTTTCATTTGTTTGAAAGGGTGGGAGACAAAGAGAGATTACCTATTTGCTGGTTTACATCTTAAAATCCAAGGCTGGGCAAATATGAGGCCAGGATCCTAGAACCTAATCAGAGTCTCAACACTCACAATGCTGGGGAAGGAGCCCAATTCTTATACACCCATAACATGAGGAGAGTTTGAGGATTTGTGACATTTTGTCAATGTGTTCAGGATAATTTCAGGACAAGAGTCATATATCTCATAGTTTATTCTTCTATTTCTTTCATTTTTGGGGGGATTTTTTAAAAAATTAATTATTTTTAACAGATTCATTATAGTCCATATCTACAAATCTAATAACAATAATATTCCTTTCCTTTCTCTTTCCCTCCCTCTCTCTCTTTCTACCTCCCTCCCTCCTTTCTTTTCTTTTCTTTTCTTTTCTTTTCTTTTCTTTTCTTTCTTTCTCTTTTCTTTCTTTCTGTTGTTTCTTTTTTCTTTCTTTTTCTAGTTTTTGAATAACATATTTAAATTTTTTGTTACAGCAAATAACCTTAATGCCTCACCAAATAAGAAGTTTAACAAGTAAAAAAGCAGGAATATAGGCAAGGGCAAAAAACATTAATTGTTTTACATTACTATACATCAGTAAAAATTTTTGGAGTAATCACAGATCATTACAAATATAGTAGTATAACATTCTTAACCATGGGTGTGACAAAGTATAGAACAAATTTTTACAAAGCTATATTTTTAGCAGTAATGATACACCCAGATCTTTATGCTTTTGTTTTTTTGCTTTCTTTTTCTTTTAATTTTAGTTTCCACAAATAGGGGAGACAGTGAGGTATTTGTCTTTCTGTGTTTGGCTTATTCACCCAACATGATGTCCTCCAGTAGTGTACATTTTGGTGCAATGTTAGAATTTGATTCTTTTTAATAGTTGAACAATATTCTATTGAATATATACATACATATATATATTTCACATTTTCTTTATCTACTCATCAAATGATAGACACCTTGTTTAATTCCATATTTTGGCTATTATGAACAGTGATGTCCCTTTACTGTATGAATAAGGTATGCCTCTCCCTTTTAACAGATTAGTTTTTAAATTAGATTTGTTTGATCCTTTCTACTCTTGTTCACCAATAAAGAAAGCTCTCTTAAACCATTTACATATCACCACATATTTACAAATTCTTTTTCTTTTGGAGAATTTTGAGAGTATTATTTAATATGTATTTTAAGCTTTTCCTGGACACATGAAAATGCTATTATGGTATAGCATGTGATATTTTGGTACATGGATATATGGCATAATGTCCAATCAAGATAAACTTATTTAGTTCCTCAAAGAAATTAAAAAAATCCTTTCTTCAAGTTTATTTTTAGACTTAGTATTTTCCTAGTGGTGTTTCATGTTTCCTGTACAAGCTTTAGTATTACCTGTCCCCCACCTGACCTGCCTAAAAAGCCAGCATTATCAGTATGAAACACACTGCTGGGAAAAGCCTGAAAGTATATTGTACACACAATGTCAGAGTATTTCACTTAAACACAACTAGACATCTAGTTGATTATGTGCTTTTTGGACCAGAAAATAATGAAACAATGGGTTCTTCTTTTATGTTCTACGCAACCCGCTGACAGCTTGCCCAGAAATTCCCAGGCCAGAGAGACTTTCTTTGCTATTGTGGTTATTTTGTCTTTATAAACTAATGATACACAGTGATCACTTTCTTTCTCTTTCTCTCTCTCTTTCCCTTCCTTCCTTCCTTCCTTCCCTTCCTTCCATTCTTCCTTCCTTCCCCTCTCTCCCTCCTTTTTTTCTTTCTTTATTTCTTTCTCTTCCTTTCCTCAATCTTTCCTTTCTTCTTTTCTTCCTTCCATTTTTCTTTCTCTCTCTCTTTTTCCCTCCCTTTCTACTCCCATGTCCCCTCCTGCCCGCTTTCCCCCCAAACACCAGAAGACACACTAAAATGTAATATATTTGGACAGTATAATGAAGAAAACAGGGAAACATGGAGTAACCATTATTGTTTTTATTAATTTATTTGAGATACAAAACAGGAAAAAAGAGACAGAAAGATCTCTCTCATCCACTGACCCAATTCCCAAATGCTCACAGTAGCCAGGGCAAAGCTGGGTAGCTGGGAACTCAGCTTTCTGACTGCCCAGGCAAAAGAGAACTAATTACTTCAGCCATCACCACTGCCTCTTAAATTCCTTATTGGTGGGAAAGTCATTGGAGCTGGGAATCGAAGCCCTGCAATTCCACAAGCGCACAGGTTCCTCTTAACCTGCATCTTAGTTAGCATGTTAACTGCTGGGCCAAACGCACACCCCATATAACCATTCACTTTTGAAAATCAAACTTGTGAACATCGCTCACTATAAGAAAGTTTTCTTTCAACTCAATTTTTATACCATCATTATAAAAAATAAAAAAAAAAAGATCACTGGATGGCAGCAATAGAGAAATAGCATTTAGAACTCTCATTGTCTTATGTCTTAGAATTTTACTTTTTTTTCATTTTATGATGAACTATGCATTACTGTAATGTATTTTAGATACTGAATGAGTGAACATATTTCCTTTGCTATTATTTATTAGGATATTGTATTTTTCCAGAATTTTTTCAAGGACAGTTAAGACATTACATTTTCCTTCATTTTCGATGAGTATTTCACATTTCCACAAATGCTTCATGTCAGCTATCGAATTTTCTCTTAATGTCTGCAAATTTCATTTTATTCTCCCTCTTTATTTAGATGAAATTGGTTTAGCAATTTCATTTACTCCTGTGATACAAATATGAGATTGTCTTGTTTTGGAATACATCTGGTCAATTAGCTGCTATATGGATAACTAAGCCAACTTTATTTGATTTTGGATTTCTATGTAGATACATAATTGCTTGTCAGTACCTTCAATTGACTCTCAGACATTGTTTTTGAACTTGATATATTTATTTCAAGGCCTTATCTGGCCCTTTATGAGAGCTGCTGTAATTGAATGATTATTGAATCTCATCATAGCACACATTTTTCCTTCAGGTACATAAGCTAATCTACATGCGGCTATGAATTGTTTGATTTTTTTTTTTCGTTTATTACTTATATTTGTCTTATCTTCAAGGTTTATCTTTTTTATCTCCTCTATTAATTAGAAAGCACAGTGAATCTTCCCATTAACACACATATAATCCATTGATTAAACACAGTTTGGGAATGGCTTCTAGTTACATGTTTATTTTAAATCTTGTTCAAATGGATCTATGTTCTTAATTTATGTGTAAAACAACCAAAAACTCACTTTCATTGAACTTCTGGCATCCATTAGCATTATTCAACACCCTTATTTGGTATGTAGCAAATGTTTCTTATTCGTATCTTGTCTGATGCTAGATTTTTTTCTTAAGAAACACCTCAATCTCTCACCTTGGAAAGGCAGCACTTTTATAGGAAAAATAGCTCCTCAAAATCTAATCTGATCATTGTTTTTTATGCTTTTAATCCTAATTTCCTCTACCGTGGGGGCCTTATTCTGTTATCTATATTCATTTCTTCATCTCCCATTCCTTTTCTCTATTAGTTCTTTATTTGGATTATCAATTTTTTTTAAGATTTTATTTATTTACTTGAGAGGCAGAGTTACAGAGAGAGGTAGAGAGAGAGATCTTCCATCCACTGGTTCATTCCCCAAATAGCCTCAGTAGCTGGAGCTGTGCGGATCTGAAGCTGGGAGCCAATAGCTCCTCTGGGTCTCCCATGTAGGTACGGGGCCCATGGGCCATCTGCTGCTGCTTTCCTAGGTGCATTAGCAGGGGTCTGGATTGGAAATGGAGCAGCCAAGACTGGAACCAGTGTGCATATGGGATGCCAGCGTCACAGACGGCAGCTTAACCTGCTGCACCACAGCACTGGCCCCTAGATTATCATTTTTAACCTTGAAAGAGCAACAATAACAAAAGCAAAACCCAGTGAGTTTTCCCTTGACCTTATTTACGACCTGATCTACTACTCTTTCTGTCTTATTTTCACCAGAAAGCTGAAAATAAAGCTGAAACTCAAGGTCTTCATTTCATTTAACTGTATTTTACTCTCGAACTTTAATAAAACACCTCTCTTCACAGTTGCTAGTTGCATCTTAAATTTCATAGGTGCATTCAAGTATAAGTACTTTAGACTGCTGTGGCTGGATCCAGGCTTCTTATCCTTAAACCTTAGCTCTGCCATTTATTAACATTGTTGATATCCATTGTAAAATTGAGACCACATAGAATTTATTACATAAAATTCTTCTGAGTTTTAAATCCAGTCAGTGTGTAAGCAGAACATTTACAATAGGGAGTATGTCAGAGAGCATTGTTCAAAATTTCACCCTGGCAAGTCCTGCTGTCTCAAATAATTCTCCCAGGTTTTATGTGTGTGGCTCCTTCTCATTTCTAATGCTATACACTTAGTAAGTTCTACTCACATCACTCTGTATGGAATATTTTTGTTGTGTCCCAACTAACTCTCTCTCTATTACAATGCCTTATTCTGATGTTTTATATAATTGATTAATTTATTGCTTTTTAATCCTATTATCTAATTATATAATCTTTTATTGTTGAATGTCCATATTCATAGAAAAGTTCTCAATAGAAATAGGACCCCTGAAAACACACCAATCACTTAGTGACTCCACCTTCAGCACAGAATAGGTTTACTAGAAATATCCATTGAATACATACATATGTGCTATTTCTATTGTTTGGAATATCTTCATTGTTCAGATATAGTGGGTATGAGGAACCTTACCCAGAAACAACACTGGTCAAATTTTGAAAGACAAACAGAACGCCATGGAAATTGTCTAAATTGTGCTGAGGGCACACAGGAAATGAAAATTTGAAATAAACCTACGTCTCTGTAAGATAATGAGGGTCTGTGATACTTGAGCCATGACCAGCCCCCACCCCTATCTTCAGGTCCTAGCTCAGCAGGTAACAAGCTCTACTCTAGACGTGTGTGTAGAAAGCCTGGGGCTCCTTCTCTCTCTATATCCTACTCAAATAATATGGTGTCTTCCTCGGAAGTGCAGGCCATAGGTATTTGTCATTCTGTACTCTGCTGCCTCCAGTTTCAAATTGCAATGTCTAAACTAACAGCCAGTATGGCAGTCAGGTCAGTTTCACTTCTTACACACACACACACACACACACACACACACACATGACAAAAACCAAAATGTGAGGGAAGTTGTCCCCTCCCAGAACTCTGGGGCAGGAGCTGGGAGATTCTGACCAGTAAGGCTATCCGTAGGGAGAGGTAATTCTCATAGTTGCTCAAAAAGAAACCATTTTCATTTTAGAAAGAGTGTTGAATAGCTCAAGCCTAACAGGTGAAAGCAGTGAATATAGGTAATTCAGAAGAGTCTGATAGCTCATTGAGAAAAAGCAGCAGAGTCATATGTCAAACGGTTTACCAGAGTGCGCGTTGAGGGATGGTGGCCAAAATGTCCACTACTGAGTCAGAATAAATTTAGAAGGCTGGCCTCTAAAGCTATCCTTGCAAAGGGATCCAACTGAAGTGAGTCTTTCTGGGGTGCAGTTTATATCGGGCCTTCATCAAAACAACTAGGGTGATTGGTCAAAGTTAGTAGAGACTGAGCTGAATTCCTGATGCTAAACAGGTAGACAGCTATAAAAAGGAATCAGGCAAAGAGACAGAGAGTCCTGTTAAAAATCACTTCCATCCCAGTTAGGCTATGCAAGATCTACTACTGAGTCTCCTGAGAAACAGCATCAGAGCCTCTGGGGCCGTAGATGTGACTGAAGTCCCCAAGTCCCTAAAACATAAACAAGCAATCCATAATAAACAAGGCTTTGGCAGGATGGATGGAAATCATTGTATAGAATTGCTGTATAACTTTATTATCAAAAATTCCAGTTTCACAAAAATCTACAAGACATGCAGGATAAGAGGAATGTTCAATTCATATAGAGGCCTATAAGAGGGCCTAGATGTTGGATTTAACAAACACAATTTCAAATGATTCATTATAAAGACATTAAAAAACTAAAGAAAACATGCATAAAGAACTAAAGGAAGTTTTGATGGGAATACTTCATCAAATAGAGGATACCAATAAAGAAAGAGAAATCCTGGGGCGGCACTGTGGCTCACTTGGTTAATCCTCTGCCTGCGGCACCAGCATCCCATATGGGCACTGGGTTCTAGTCCTGGTTGCTCCTCTTCCAGTCCAGCTCTCTGCTGTGTCCCGGGAAGGCAGTGGAGGATGGCCCAAGTCCTTGGGCCCTGCACCCGCATGGGAGGCCAGGAAGAAGCACCTGGCTCCTGGCACCAGATCAGTGCAGTGTGCCAGCCGTAGCAGGAAGACCTTTCTCTCTGTCACTCTCTCACTGTCTACAACTCTACCTGTTAAATAAATAAATTAAAAAAAAAAACAAAAATAAAACAAAAAAGAGAAATTCTAAAAAAAACCCACAAAATAGAAAATTTGGAATTGCAACAATAACTGAAATAAAAAAATAAGTTGCCAGAGGAGATCAGAGAAGATGTGGACGTGAGACGGAAAGCCTAATAGGCAGGCCTTGTGTGGTGCCATGGGTTGAGTCACTGCACACTGTAGGCATGCCATACAGCACCAGTTCAAGTCCCTGCTGCTGCACTTCTGATCTAGCTCCATGATGATGCTCCTGGGAAAGGTGGGGATGACGCTTCAAGTACTTAGGCTCCTGCTACCCATATGTGAGACCAGGTTGGGACTCGGGGGCCAGCCCAGTCCCTACTGTTGTGGCCATTTGAGCAGTGAACCAGCAGATGGAAGATCTCTTTCTCTCTCTCTTCCTTTCTTTCTATCACTGTGCCTTTCTAATAAATAAATTACATATTTGAAAAAAAGACTATATGAACTTGAACATAGATATGAATTGTACAATTTGAAAAGCTACAAGGTAAAGAATGAAGGAAATAAGCAGAGCCTTAGAGACATGTGAGACACCAGTAAGCATATTAACTTGTCCATAATAGGAGAATTGGAAGGGGAGTAGAAAGAGAAGGATCAGGAAAGTATTCCAAGATATAATGACAATATTTCACATTTCACAGAATACATTAATCTCACATTTAGTAAGCTCAACAAACTCCAATTAAGATACATACAAAGAGACCTAGAATCTGATTTATTGCAGTAGAAATGAAGACAAAGAAAAATTCAAAAGCATTAAAACAGAAAAGGAAATAAAAATATTAACTGACTTCTCCACATAAATAATGGCAGTTTGAAAACAGTGGAGGGACCAGCACTGTGTCTTAGCAGGTAAAGTCGCCACCTGCAGTGCCTGCATTCCATATGGGCGCCTGTTCAAACCCAGATGCTCCACTTCTTTTTTTTTTTTTTAATAAAGCTTTTATTTAAAGAATATAAATTTCCAAAGTACAGCTTATGTATTACAGTGGATTCCCCCCATAACTTCCCTCCCACCCGCAACCCTCCCCTTTCCCTCTCCCTCTCCCCTTCCATTCACATCAAGATTCCTTTTCCATTCTCTTTATATACGGAAGATCAGTTTAGTACATATTACGTAAAGATTTCAACAGTTTGCCCTCACATAGGGACACAAAGTGAAAAACACTGTTGGAGTACTGGTTATAGTATTAACTCACAATGTACAGCACATTAAGGACAGAGATTCTACATGATATTTTTTAAAAAATTAATTAATTATCTATGCAATTTCCGATTTAACACCAAGTTTTTTTTTTAATCCTTTTCAATTATCTTTATATACAGAAGATCGATTCAGTATATACTAAGTAAAGATTTCATCAGTTTGCACCTACACAGAAACACAAAGTGTAAAAATACTGTTTTAGTACTCCACTTCTGATCCAGTTCTCTGCTGAGGCCTGAGAAAGCAGTAGAAGATGGCCTTGGGTCCCGGCACCCATGAAGGAGACCTAGAAGAACCTTCTGGCTCCTAGCTTCGGATTATCTCAGCTCTGGCTGTTGAGGCCATTTGGGAGTGACCCACCGGATGCGAAACCTCTCTTCTCTACCTCTGCTTATGCCTCTCTCTAATTCCGCCTTTCAAATAAATAAGTAACTCTTTTAAAAAAGTGAAAACAGTGGAATGACAGGTACAAAACACTGGAGAAAATAACAAAACCTGTTATGCAAGAATCGTATGCTGAAAAAATGAACTTTCAAGCACAAAGGCTAAGTAAGTACATTCTCAAATTGAAAAACAAGACAAAACCAAAAAAATGACAAAATTCATTGCTGGGAGATTGATATTATAATATAAGGGAATTTCAAATAATTTGTGGAAAAATAGAATTACAAGCTAAGTTTATTCTGGTGCAAGTAAATATTTGAAATCCATGCTAAGTTTTTCAGAACATAAATTTTCCACTACTTTTTTTGAAGACCCCTTATGTCTGAATTTTCCTCTATTTTTCTTTCTCAAGGATTTAAAAACAATTTAATTAATTTTACACACATTAATTAATTTATTTTTTAGCCTATGACATATTTGTTAATAAGAAAATCAAGGAAGTGAGTGGGATCAAAGATGTGTTGTAGGAAAAGTGTGGTATCAGAGGATAATTCGAGTCCAAAGGAACACATGAAAAGCATCAGAAGATAAAGGATTAACGTAACAACCTCTATAAATACATTCTTCTCTCTTTTCCTTTCTCAGATTCTTTAATTGACATAAAAATTATATAAAGTAATAATTATAATAATTTATTGCTGAGACCATAGCATGTGTATTTGTGTAAAATGAAGATGGAATAGAAATAATTAGTAGTAATACATCTCTATCACATTGGAATTAAGTATAATTATAAAATAATGCCTCATAATTAAAGACATTTATTCTAAGCCCAAGAGCAATTCATGACAGATTCAAAATATACAGTGAAAAGAATCATTTAAGGAATTCAAGTATTACTCTATGAATATTTTCTTAATACAACAGAAACATTGTAAAAGGATAGGGATAAAAGAGGCATGAAATTTGTATAAAATATACCAGAAGTTGCAGAATTAAATTGAATTAACATTTAATAATATTATCATGTAAATTAACAAAATTGACAGGTCTTTAACTTCAATGAAAAAATAAAAAGAGAATGAGATTACTAAAATGAGGATTAAAGTACAAGTCATTTCTACCAACCTTATAGAAATAAAGGAGTTTTTTTTTTTCCAAAAAAACTTATTTATTTATTTACTTGAAAGGTAGAGTTGCAGAGAGGCAGAGGCAGAGAGACATCAGTTTTCCATCTGCTGTTTCACTCTCCAGATGGCTGTAAAGGCCGGAGCTGGGCCAATCCAAAACCAGGAGCCAGGAGCTTCCTCCAGGTCTCCCACACAGGTGCAGGGGTCCAAGGACCCAGGCCTTCTTCCACTGCTTTCCCAAGCCACAGCAGAGAGCTGAATTGGAAATAGAGCAGCCGGAACTCGAATCAGTGCCCACATGGAATGCCAGTGCCTCAGGTGGTGGCTTTACCTGCTCCACCACAGTGCCAGCCTTAAAAGAGTTTATAAAGGAACACACTGGACAAACATAGACTGAAAAAAATCAAATAACTAAAATGGATCATACAAACTCCTGTAAAGACAAAAGCCATTGAAATGAACCTAATAATAAGTTTAATCTCTCCATAGACCTTTAAAAAAAGGGAAGAAATTGAATTTACAATAAAATTAAAATACCACAAAGAAAAGTCCGGACCCATGTGAATTGGTAAATGCCATCAAACATTTAAAGAGAAATTAATGCCAATTTACAATCGAGGAAGGTTTACTTCTTACCTTCATTAGTGAAGCTAGAATTAAACTCATAGCCCAAACAGGGAAATACATAAAAAGAAAGTTACAAAATATTAACTCTTCTAATACAGAAGAAAAATTCTCAAAGCAAATTTGTAATTTGAATTCCATATCACATAAACGTTGATGTACGATGAACATACGGCTAACATTACATCTGATGGTGAAAGACTGAATGCTCCCTGCTGGTACTGCGCTAAAATCAGAAACAAGGAAACATTATCTGACTTCAGGATTTCTACTCAGCATTGTATGGGAGATTCTACTTTGAGCAATTAGGCATAAAATGAAATAATACGAATTGAAAAGAAAGAAAACAACCTCTATTTGTGGGAAACATGATCTATATGGAAAATCTTAAGAATTCTAGTAAAAAACGTAGAGCTAATAAATGAGTTCTCCATGTTGGATAACTTGAGAACAGACATTTTACTTAGCAACTGAGACACCTATGTCCCACATTGGAGTACCTGGGTTCTATTCCTGGCTCTGGCTCTTGACTAACTTTCTATTGATGGAGAACCTGGGAAGAAATAGTCAGTTGTTCAGGTCGTTCGGTTTCCACCAATCATGTGGGAGATCTAAATTGAATTTCCAGCTCCTTGCATTGTTCACATATGGGAAGTGAGCTAGTGAATGGTAGTTCTCCCCTACCTGTTTCTTTGTGTATTTTATTATCTCTCTTTCTCCCTTTATCTCTCTCATTTTTTCTCCCTCTGTCTCTTTCTCTCCATCTCATTGACTCTCAAATAAATACTTTTTAGAAAGTTTGCATGACTCAAGATCTATGTATAAAAATTAATTTTATATTTAATAATTCCAAATAATCTGAAAAATAAAAACAATTTCCTTTGCAATAGCATAACAATAAAATACTTCAAAATCAATTTAATCAAAGGGCAAAGGTTTTAATTCAATATGTGTAAAATATTGTCAAGAGAAATTAAAACTGTAAACTTATGAAGAAATCTTCAATATTTATTGATGGGGAGACAATATTGTTAAGATCATAATATTCCTAAATTGATCTTCAGACTTAATGCACCTGCTATCAAAATCCTAGCTCATTTCTTTCCAGAAATTAACAATATGTTACTTAAATACATATGGAAATTTGAGGACATCAAAAAATCTTTAAAATTCTGGAAAAAAAGGAAAATTAGAACATTCACAGTTGTTAATTTAGAGACTTAAGACCCACCTGCATTGAAAAGCACCCTCACATATATGGCTTACTGCAGTTTGACAAGGATGTCAGGAAATTAAATAGGAACATAATACATGCTACAATTAATCAGGCAAGGACAATTGGATAGTCACACACAAAATCTTACTCAAAATAAACCAAAGCCCTACATGTGAGACTTACATTCATGAAATTCTCAGATTAAACTCTTAGAGCTATAATTTCATGAACTTGGGTTGGGAAAATGGTTTTAGATATGACACCAAAAATATAAAAGATAAAGGAAAAAACAATGGTAAGTTGTACTTCTTCAAAATTAAAAACTTTTAAGTTTTGAAGGATACTAAAAGGAAAATGAAAACACAACTGACAATGGAAGAAAACGTTTGCAAATCATATGTATGATAAGTGTCTTGTATCTAGCAAATATACCACAAAAATATAAATATCCCAATTAAAATGGGTGAGTTATCTGAATAGAGAAATATATAATGTATATACATATATGTATAGGTAAAAATGTGTATGACTAATAAGCACATTAAAATGCTCAGTATCAAATCATATAAAATTATGGTAATGTACAACTTCACACTCACTAATGTGGCTCTACTTAAAACAGATAATAACAAATGGTATCAGGATGCACAGAAGTTGGAAATTTGTTTTAACCAAAATGACATAGCCTCCATGTAGACTATGAAACAATGTCTAGAAATCATGATTTATTTACATAATTTATTGATGTAGACCTTGAAACAATGTCTGGAAAACATAATTTATTGATTGATGGATAATTTTTATTGATCTATGTATTTGAGAGAGAGAGAGAGAAAGCTCTCCCATCCACTGACTCTCTCCCCATGTTCTCACCTAGGGATTGAACCAAAGCTGAAACCTGAAGCTAAGACTGCAATCCAGGTCTGCCATGTGAAGACAGGTACCCAACTACTTTAAGCATAACTGCTGCCTTCTGGGATCTTCAGGGGCAGGAAGGTGGGGTCAGGAGCAGGAACCGGATACTGAACCTGCATGCTCCAATATGAGACAGTCATGCCAACTGAAGTTTACATTGCTAAGCTAAGCACCCACTTGACGTCTCATGATATTTTTATATGTAATAGAAATATTCCCCCAAATTTACTTCTATCTCAACAATCTCTGAATGCATGGTTTTATTAATAAAATAATTATTTGGATTAGATGCTCAACTGTTTCAGATATTTGAAATATCCTATTTTATTGAACTTGGGCTGTAATATTCATCATAATTCTAATCTTGTTTTTGCTGAAGTATTTAAGGATATCTTAAATCATAGATTAAGTCCAATATGTCTCCTGACAAGAGACCTAGAAAAAACAATTGCAAAATATGGTATTATATAATTTTCTTTTATGGAATTACATGAAACCAAAAAATCAAATACATAGCAGAGGTTCAATTTCTCAAAACAATCTTTAATATTTCATGGCTATATTTGTTTCCTGTAACATGTATTTTTCTGTTACTAAAAGGAAAATACATTTAAAAACATGGATCTTTTTAAAAATTATAAATAACAATGAGTATAAAGTATCATTTACTTTTTTAAGCGCTAGTATAAATGCCAACCCCCTAAAAATGTCATTACTAGCAGTTGTATTCACAGATGGAAAGCAGACATCATAACTTTAGAATGATGTGATGTGGCTTTGTGAAATATAAAGGTAGAGGGTGCTTAGTGGAACTCTTGTTTCCAACTCTATCTGCTGTATTGGGCAAGTTATTTCCATCTCCTGCTACCTCATGTTCCCATCTATAAAATTAAATTGGGCCATAATCATCTCTAAGATTCCCCTCCAGCTCTAACATGGGCATGACTTTTTTGGGAGATGATTTGTAATTAATTTTATAAAGTGAATACATGACATTTCAGTAAACTAACAGTAAAATATATTGTGGCAGATAATTGCCTTTCTTTTCAAAATGGCTAAACATTTTAAAATTTGGAACTTATTGATGTAACACAATTCAATCCAATTGCTACTGAAATTCAATATAAAAGAATATGAATATACAAGAAATTGGTGAACTAATCACCTGGTGTGATATAATGGGTCCACATTGTAAATTCATTACATTTTCAAAGGCTCCACTTGCCAGCCTGTTAGCAAATATACGAACTATGATAAATCAGCCTAAGGGTAAGCCTTGATCTTGTCTACATTGTAAATTAGCTTATCAACAACTCACACTAATACAGGAATGTCAGAGAAAAATAAATCACAGCCTGTGCATTAAGTTTTGTAAGGAAACAAAATTAGACACTTTCTAATGCTGACATCATATTTGATTTTGAACGACAGATGAAATAATCTGAAAGAGTGTGTAATGAATGAATGAAAATGTAATGATTTATGTGCTCATATTTTGGGATTCAATTAGCTTTATCACTGGACATAAATCTGCTTCAATCTTACCAATTTAGATTGCAAAATCTACCTTCTGTCAAGTGAAAGTCAAAATCAATAAAAGTGACCAAATGTTAACAGTTCCATACCATGCACTTGCAATCTACTAGGAAGGTAGATATTAAGTGTTCTTGGCACCAGAAAAAAAAGATGAATGGGAAAAGGCAATATTAACTATGTGAGATGGTGGCTATGTTGCTTTGCTTCATTGTAGTAATCACTTTCTAATACGTATGTACATTCAATGGTGCATCTTCAATGCATACAATTTTTATTGGTTATCTGTATCTTAAACAATTGAAAAAAAGAAAATTAGAAAACACTAGCAAGAATGTAATAGGAGAAAACATGAACAATGAACAGGGTGATGAAAAGCTTGTGGAGTGTCATGCACATGTATATGATATTTATGTATATAAACAGGCATATAACTTCCACATTTAAACTAAACTACAAAAGTGGCATTAACAAGTGATTAACACCATCTCTGTAGGTTACAAGGAAGAGACAGCCACACCTGCAGTTCACAGAGGGAGATTACTGTATGGATCATATCAGGAAACAAGAAAGCTAGGGAAACTACCTGAACACCTGTACAGCCAGTGTGAGTCTCAAGATATTCAAAGTCCCATACATCTTTTTTCTAAAAGAAAGCAGAACAGTGGTAGCAAACACTTTTATAGTGCTTGCTGTGATTGACTATATAACACACAATTTTAACAGCATTATATAGGTGTATTCATTTAATCAGAGCATCAGTTGATGAGATAGGTACTATTTTTAGTCTATCACGCTGTTAAAGTATCTAACACATGGGCTGATTAAATGACTTGTCTAACTCTCTATCTCTGTCTTCCTTTCCAATATATGAATACATCTTTTAAAATATTTTAAAATCCACACATAGGTTTTTCATCGTGTACATTTTCCATGAACATTTCAAAGACCTCTCATCTAGGTGATTTTTTTCTACCTAATTTAGGCCAACAGTTAAGACAGATAACTGTGTATTTGTACTTGCCTACATTGGATATCAGATTCTCTATCCATTTGCTGTGTGCACACATTGTAAGATAAGATTTCCATACTTCACTGTTCTAGCCTTTTTTTTTTTTTTTTTTACAGGCAGAGTAGACATTGAGAGAGAGAGAGAGAGAGAGAGAGAGAGAGAGAGGGAGACAGAGAGAAAGGTCTTCCTTTGCCATTGGTTCACCCTCCAATGGCTGCCGCAGCCAGTGCACCACGCTGATCCGAAGGCAGGAGCCAGGTGTTTATCCTGGTCTCCCATGGGGTGCAGGGCCCAAGGACCTGGGCCATCCTCCACTGCACTCCCGGGGCCACAGCAGAGAGCTGGCCTGGAAGAGGGGCAACCGGGACAGAATCTTGTGCCCTGACCAGGACTAGAACCCAGTGTGCCGGCGCCGCAGGTGGAGGATTAGCCTAGTGAGCCGCGGCGCCGGCCACCATTGCCTTTCATCTGTGTTCTATATTATTGTTAGTGGGGTTTGGAAATTTCAATAAGTGTTCTCAAAGCAGTAGGGAGAACATGGCCTTACCTTGAGAAGTGGAGACAAAATAGTTTTTTCCTTAGGCACAGGGAATGTGGGTCATGGGTTGAGAAAGCATCAGACTCAGCTCGCTGGTCAACCTCATGTGTAGTGCAAACCCCAAGAGAACCACTGATAGTCTGGGCAATGTGGGATGACTGAGAAGTACAGCAAACATTCAGTCCTTGGATAGTGGATGAATGTTTCCAGGTCTTAAGTCTATCTGAAAATACAATCAACCTCTTAGATTCATCGCACCCTTCCCACTCAGTGTTTGATGTAGGGCAGGTGACTGAATTCAACATTGGGCTCACACTGCTATGCCCATCTGAGGTAGATCAATTGCAGTGAGCGTAGAGTGCTCTCCTTTGAACTCCGGAACATTTGTTCCATGTCCTTGTCTAAGAAGCTATGGTTCCGTAGTGAGGTATGCCTTGACAGAATTGTGCATTTTTTGGTTTGTTTATTTGTTATTTGAATAGTGGAGTTTATAGATCCAACTACACCATTTCTTTGTCATATTAATTGCTTTTCTTAAAATTTACCTATACATTTATCTGACAGGGAGAGGGAGAAGGAGAGGGAAATGAGAGGGAGAGAGAGAGAGAGATCTCATTTGCTGATCCACCTCCAGTCCATCATGGGCCATGGACAGGACCTGAGTCAGGTAGAAGCTGGTAGCTAAATCCAGGAATCCAGGTCTCCCTCATAGGCATCAGGGAGCTTTAAGAATGGTGGCTTCTCTGAGAACTCTATATTGTTAAAAGATTGTGTGAAAGCTCTGGAGTAAAAGATGTGGGCTATAAGAGGGAGAGAAAGGGAGAAAGAAAGGGAGAATAAAGGAGAGTCACAGACACAGGAGAATCAAGGTGCCGTAAGTGTGAGCTGGGGAATGATGCTACCACTCACACAGCTCTGTTCTGGTAGGACTTCCTCAGCAAAGCTGGATGGAGGTGGGGTGGTAAATAGCAATCCTAAAGAAAAAGCCTTTCAGAGAGATAAAGACTGTCATAATCCTGGGGCCATTTATTTACACGAAAAATGTAAGGATCCTAGAGATCGTCCCCTGCTTACCCTAGAGATAATTTTACTTATATTCCATGCTGAAAATTCTCTCCCTCTCTTCTTCTTCCTCTTTTTCTCTTCTTCCTGTTCCTCTCTCTCCCTTTCTCTCTCTCTCTCTCTCTCTCTCTCTCTCTCTCTCTCTCTCTCCCCCTTTCCCTTTTTCTCCTCTTTCACTAAAGAGAGGGAAAGGTA
Organism: Sylvilagus floridanus; assembly: GCA_949820135.1. NCBI lineage: Eukaryota > Metazoa > Chordata > Mammalia > Lagomorpha > Leporidae > Sylvilagus > Sylvilagus floridanus. Next base: position 26,102,322 of record OX463246.1, on the reverse strand, counting down.
GCTGTGGCAGTTGGTTTTATAACCTCAGGTAATATGAAACTTCAAGATTCTCTCCTTTGGATCAAATACCTACATAGGCAGAACACATCTATTCTCACTGTGTCACTGGAAAGAAAACTAGGTCCCGGTGGGTTTGGGTAAAAACCACTGTGTGGATAACTAATCAGAGTGTCCTGTGGTGCAAAACCACCACATTACTCACCAGGATCAGCCAGGAAATGTGGAAAACACAGTGGTGGTCATTAGGAAGAGCAGGTTACCAAACCCACTCACGTCAGCCACCACCACCGGTAGCACACACTGCTCAACCAAATCTTCCCCACACTTCTGATCCACAAAAATCACACACATAATGCATAGCTGTTTTTAATCACGACCTTTTAGAGAAACATTTTTTAGAAAACTATAAATGGCTTGTCTAAGTATTACCTTTTGCCAATGGTCTTTTTATCAAAATTTTGTATGTTTTGAATGCTAATTACAAAGCATCCATATTACAATAATTTTGTATCCAATGGACCACTCCATTCTTCTTCATATATTTTGTTTTCTGATTACAATCTAAGTCTTTTCCCAATTGATACATTTGGATATTTAAATAAAGATCACTCTTCTCCATCTCCATTTTCATATTTCACACCTTATATCTATGTTTATGAGAATGTTTATATGTATGAATGCTTGAAGCAACTTGCAAAGGAGATTACATAAAGTACTTTGAAATATTTCTTAGCTCAGAAGGGAGATAAATGCATTCATATGAGTAGTAGTACTAGATGCACAGTTATTAGATAAAATATGACTGGATATGTGAATGAGGCTATTGATAAAACCCAGAAAACACTTGAAACAACCTAAATGTCAATTGTCTTCTTTTCTGCATGTGGTGCCTATATTATCCTGGTACTTGACCAATATCACATCATTACAGTGCTATTCCAATAGAGGAATCAATTGCCTAAGTTACAAATGAGAATGGAAAGCTATATGCTTCATCAGTGAGTTCAGCAACATTGGATTATGCCCCTGATTCTGTGTGTGCTGCTAAAGGCCTTTGCAAACCAAGCTAAAGTCATGTCAGAGTGTGGGTTTTCATTTTCTTCATTGAATAACTAAGATGAGGGTTTATGTAGGACTGAGAGTCCACCATTTGTGAACTTCCTTCCTAAGAGTGGGCTGCTAGAAAAATGCAAAGAACAAGAGCTGTCAGTAGAAACACATCCCCAAGAAACTTACAGAGAAGAAATAAGTGAGAAAGGGCAAGAAAAGTGTGAGTGAAGGAATAGAAATTGTCTACCTTATGTTCCAGACTGGAGCTGAACCTGAGAGAGATTCATTCTCAAAATAAGCAATAACCCTGACAGGAACCCAACAATATGCTTCAATTTGTGAAAACAATATAAAGTTCTTTTTTTCCAAATTAATATTTTACTTATTTTTTGAGATAAGAAAACTTTTTTTTATATAGTGGGGACAAATTTCATGTATTTTATATATGCAGTTTTAAGAGCATAATGGTACTTCCCAATATACTCTTCTTCCTTTCTTCACTCCCAGATTCTCTCTTCCTTATAGCCATTGGATTAATGATCCAGTAAATAAAGAGTTCAACCAATAAAAAGTAAAAAAAAGTCACAGTTCAGCAAGAATATAGACAAGAGTCATAAATAATAATCACATCAAATATGTTTAACTTCACTCATATACAGTATATTTTAAATAGTTGCAGTTTAAAACTATAGTGTATATAAAAGATTTATTTAGTTACTTGAGAAGTATTTACAGAGAGACAGACAGACAGAGATGGATCTTCCAGCGGCTGGTTCATTCCCTAAATGGCGTCAATGGTCAGGGCTGGGCCAAGCAGAGCCAGCATCCAGGAATTTCCCCTGGGTCTCCCACATGGGTGCAGTGGCCCACATAGGGAGATAGATTGAAAGTGGAGCAGCCAGGACTAGAACTGACACCCAGATGGGATGCCTGCATTGTAGGTGGCGGCTTAGCTTGCTCAGCCATAGTGCAGGCCCCAGTAGTATATAATTCATGTTTGACAATGGCAAGAGACCTCAATAGACAGTTCTTGAAAAAAGAAATACAATGGATGACAAATTTACAAAATGTAGAACATCACTAGCCATCAGGGAAATGCAAATCAAAAGCACAATGAAATATCATCTTAGCCCTGTGAGAATGGCTACTATCCAAATGATAGGGAGCAGCAAATGCTGGTGAGGATGTGGAGAAAGGGAAACTCTTATATTCTGTAGATAGGAATGTAAATAAATATTGCAAGCAATGTAAGAAACAGTATGAAGATTTCCTTAAAAACTTAGACTTACTGAAAAAATAGACTTATCATATGATCCAGTAATTCCACTCATGGATATTACCCCAAAGAAAAAATATACAAATTTTGGATGATCATTCTGGCTTTAAAGGGATAATTTTACAAAAGGAAAATTATTTGGAGTAAGAATGGTTGGACATTTAATGCAGATACTATCTGGGAAGTCCATGTTTCAGCTCTTAACCTTATATTCACAGAGCCATGAGTGTCAAGTTGTCTATTACTCTCTTGAAAGGTTATGTAACATTGGGTGGAGATATGCCATAGCTTTCAGAGAAACTTTATGTACCTTTCATCATATCCTTAAGTAATATGAGTGGGAAAGGAAGACTGCGCTGATTTAACAAAAATGATCCAAATGCAGTTAGCATAAATGTGGTCAGCTTAGGGATGCTCTGTAACTTTCTAAGTCTTATAACATACCCCAGTCACTTGCATTTCCTAATGCTGAATGTCAGAATACTCAACTGTAAGACAGAAGCTTACTTGAGAATCTCTCCTAAGTAATCAGATGTTTGGGCTAAATAGACAAAATGGGAACTGTTAACCACTTACCTTTATCTCTCACAGGATAGGCAGGGATATTGATGCAATAAGTATTGCTATACCAGTGGGAATAGCAGTGGAGGAAAGCCCAATTCAATTGTTATGCTCACCCCAGGATGGAGGCCTTGATATGAAAAAAGTATACACTTCCATTTCATGAGGTAGGATATGATTACTGAATGTTATTGGCGAAGTCTGCTGTAAGACCAGTTATCACTGCCATAAACAAGTGAAATCTGACACTGGGTGGGGCAGGCCTTGTGGCACAGTGGGTTAAGCTGCCACTTAGGACACCCACATCCTGCATCAGACTCCCTGGTTTGAGTCCTGGCCATACCACACTTGCAATCCAGCTTTCCCTAATGTGCCTTGGAGGCAGTGAATGATGACCAAAGTGCTCAGGTTTCTTCCATCCAAGTGGGAGTCCTGGATGCAGTGACTGGCTCCTGGCTGTGGCTTGGACTAGCCCTGGTTTTGCACACTTATGGGGACTGACTTAGTAAATGGAAGATCTCTATCACTATCTGTCTGTTTTACTCTGTCAATCAACCTTTTCAAATAAATAAATATATCTGCAAAATAAGTGATATTGAGGATTTTTAAGAGGGGCTGGCATTATAGCATAACGGGTTAAGCTTCCACCAGCATCCCATATGGGTATATATTAGATACCCAGCTGCTCCACAATCCAATCCAGCTCACTGTTGATGCTCCTGGGAAATGAATTAAGCAGCCACTTGAAATGCCAATATCCCATATGGGGTTTGAGTCTCTGCTGCTCCACTTCCAATCCAGCTCCTGGCTGATGGGACTGGGAAAGCAGTGGAAGAAGGTCCAGGTGCTTGAGCTCCTGCACCCACATGGGAGATCTGGAAGAAGCTCCTGGCTTCAGCATGGTCCAGCCTTGGCTGTTGCTACCATCTGTGGAGTGAACCAGTAGTTGGAAGATCTCTCTTTCTCTCTCTGACTCCTGTCTCTCTCTCTCTCTCTGTATCTCTGTCTTTCAAATAAACAAAATAGATCTTTTAAAAAATTTTAAAAGGAAAAACTGAGTTTAAAATGTACTTTCCTGAAAACATAAACACTGATTTCAGTGATCGGACATACATGCTTAACATTAGGAAGATTTTGAAAAGGGAAAATGTCTGTAATAAAAATTAGTGCGTTATTTTCAGCAAAATCTGAATACAATCTTGCTTGAACTATTGATCTCCTCATAAAAATATGAAATTAACTTTTCACATATAGCTGAAAGTATGCTTCATGGCAAGGCATAAGCACAGTAACTTTAATCTGTGCTTCCATGAAGTATTAACACATTTTTAGTAAACATAATGATCCCAGCAACAGCCAGGCAAACCAGTGTTTTAGTATAGAGAATTATTCCTATATCTTGTTTAGACCATATTGTTCAATTCAGTATTCCTCACTTAGGTTAAACAGTACAAATCTCACCTGAATACAGAGAATTTTTTACTTTTATTCCTCGATGAAACTAAGCAGATCATTCGCCTCATCTGCATTTGTGAGTGCGTGTGTGTGTGTGTGTGTGTGTGATATCAAATTTTGCTTGTGGGAACATTACATTGACTTCATTTTCCTTCATAACTTCCGAACAAAACAGAAGTTGTTTTGCGTGCAATGTTTTCTTGTAAAGTAATATTATTACTCTATCAGCACTCAGTGGGCAAACATATTTTTCAACATTCCTCTTTTAATTAACTTGTCTTATAAACAAAGGCTACCAGATGAACACAATTTATCCACAGCATGTATTTTCAGCTAGAAGGCAGATAATTATTGCTCACTGCAGAAATAATGTTCTCCTACTTGCTCATGTAAAACAAACTTCAAATGTCATTTTACAGAGATGAAGATTACATAGCGCAGGGCTGTCTTAAGAGAGGACAATTACCCAGAGGAACTTCTCATTAACCTGAAGGTCAGGGGTGACAGAAGATCAGCAGCTCCAGCTAACACGAACCTAAATTGCCCTACTCTAAATGCAATGTCCTCATAATCACAAAAGTGGGGGCAGGAAAGCCTCAACAGCTATCGTGATCCATCCCTAAGGGGAATTACACAGAGTGGAAGCGTACTCGGTACCTGCAACCTTGCCCCATCTGTCTGGGGACCAGAGGAGATTGCACAAGAATAAAGAGGCTCTGGGAGCGAATTACCTTCTTTAATGAACCAGTGGCGGCTCAGCCACACTGAAATGTATTGTTTCAATTAATCACAGCAATTGCGAAGTGATCCTTATGCATTAAGAGAGAATTGTGCTTCCAGACAGAGCGCCTCCAGTTGCCAACTACGCTCAGCTGCGCTGTGGCATTCCACTGGTGCATATGACAGCAGGAAGCACTAGAGAAAACCATGCTCACTCACTTTTAAGCTGTAAATTAATTTCCTAAACTGTGAAGTCCTTAAACCTCATTTGCAAAGCAAGGTCATCTGTTTTCTTAACCTAATAAGCTAACCTTCCTCTTAAGTATAGAAGTTTACTTTTGTTTGCATTAATCCCTCCCCAGATAAGAAAAGTCTATTCCTTGAATTTTAACACTCCACCATGGTTAAGGGGAACAATCATTGCAGCCATAGTTTTCCAAGGGGAACATGAAGAGGGGAAGGAAATATGCTCACATAGCACATATTGAATAGTGATGTGCTGGAAGTTAGCACTGAGCATCCATGATTTGCGGAGATGTAGTGGAGCCTGGTTGTTATTTAAAAATAACACAGCTACAAATAAATAAGTAAACAAATAAATAAATAAATATTAGAATGTGCAAGCCAAGTGTTGCCTTCCTGTGAGAGGGTTACCCATTGATATGAAATAGGGACTGGCAGCTTCTGCATAGCCAGAATAGAGGCCCCTAGGAAGATTTAGCTTGACATATTGTTTAATCAGCAACACTAATAGAGTATCTCGTGGTGCACTAAGAAATTTGGAAAGAGGAAATCACAAAGTTCATGAGCACATCCTAGAGAGAGTTAACCTTCCTGGCAGAAGAAAAGTCAGAAAAGAAAAACTGGTTAATGGGAAATTGGTAGCCACACTGGAAAGGAAACTGAAAAGTTCCAAAATAGACTTGAACTTTGAGGGTTTTTTCAATGGGAGCTTACTCTTCAGGTCTGGAGTCCTTTATTCTTCTACTTGAAATAAGAATAGGAAAAACATCTAAAATGAATTTCTAGGGAATATTTATTGGTTTGTATTAAGATGGGGAAAGGTACATTGAGGAAACCTTTGGTTAACTGTAGGAATGTGGGATGGGAGCTTTTATCCTGAAGAGGGCTAGGAATGAAAAGAAAGGAGGACCAGCGCCGTGGCTCACTAGGCTAATCCTCCACCTTGCGGTGCTGGCACACCAACTTCTAGTCCCGGTCGGGGCGCTGTCCAGGTTACCCCTCTTCCAGGCCAGCTCTCTGCTGTGGCCAGGGAGTGCAGTGGAGGATGGCCCAAGTGCTTGGGCCCTGCACCCCATGGGAGACCAGGAGAAGCACTTGGCTCCTGCCTTCAGATCAGCACAGTGCACCAGCCACCATGGCCTTTGGAGGAGGGTGAACCAATGGCAAAGGAAGACCTTTCTCTCTGTCTCTCTCTCTCACTTCCACTCTGCCTGTCAAAAAAAAAAAAAAAAAAGACAAAAAAAAAAAAAGGAGCATAGAGAGCATTAAGAAGTGTAATGGGCAATGAGAGAGTTTGCAGTGAAGCCAAGGGTCTGGTTACCAATGCTTTCAAACATCAAAGTCATCAATGGTATGAATCCTGGGGTGAGTCTGACCTAGGGTTAAGGTGCCTGTATCCCATATTGGAGTGCCTGGGTTTCACTCCAAGCTCCACTCTCAGCTTCCTGCTAGTGCAGACCTTGGCAGGCAGCATCTGAGGACTCAGGTAGTTTGGTGTAAGCTACCACTTGGAAGATCTGAGCTGAGTTCCTAGATTCCAGTTTCTGCCTGTGATGGGCAAGTGGGGAGTGAATCAGTAGATGGGCAAGTGTGCTGTCTCTGTCTCTCTCGCTCTCTCTCTGTCTTTTTACTTTTCAAATAAATCACATAAGTTTTTCAAAAAAGGTAGCAATTTTTCAAATAACAAGGTATTCATTATCTCTGCTATGCAAATGTTATTCTTTGTTTTTAAAGCTTAGAAAACTGACTGGAGGAAGACGAAGTAAGAAAGAGCTACAAATCTTGAGAGTGACAGACTCCCAATAGCTATGAAGAGGATTTGCCTTGGAGTTACATACATGTTGCCTTATAGATGAAGGGAAATATAATCTGACCAGATTCTTTCTTTGAAACAAGCTTTGATGTTCCAGGCCTTCCAATGTGAAGATTAGTGTGAGCATGTATGTGTGTGTGTGTGTGTGTTTTCTGTTAAGAATTTTTTTTGTGGTTTTATTGTGTCATGAGGCATTGAAACATCTCAGCACATCAATATCTGGCCAGTGAGGGAGCTATTTTCTCCTTCATGTCTTTGAGATACTAGAGTCACTTGTCAGTAGATTTTAAAAAAGAAAGAGAAGGCCACCTTGTGTGTTACTTGCATGTGCTAGTACAACTACTTATGCTAGATGTGATTAATATTCAAACATCATTGCAGAGCACGTTGGTGGCAAAAGTGCCCTGTGCCATCCCCCACCATGACCCTGCTCATTTGTGAATATCTGGAGCACCTAGGGTGGTATCAGGGAGAGGTTGGAGGAGGAAGGAGTATTGAATGCCTGGCTGGGAGGAGGTCAGCCGAAGTGGTGCAGGGCAAGACTAAACATGCCTTTGGTGCAAACCCAAGCATGTTGCTGTCCTTTAATAGAAACATCTGGTGGAAGCCAATGACAGGGTCTTCGTCAGCCTTAAACTGCATTACCATCATGCTAATGATGCAGCTATCTGGTGTAGGCTGCTGGTCCTGCACCGTGAGGCTGTGAAGGATTTTCTGGAAGGGAAGGCTAGACAATTTGGAACTACTGCCCTTCCCACATAAGGCATGAAGCATGAATGTAAACTGTACCCAGCTGGGTTCTGTCATTATCAAGTAACTGGTAGTGAGTTGAATGAAGCTGGATCCAGTCTGCTCCTAAATTGGCTTGTCTCCCAATCTGGAGCATCACCCAGTCTTGCTGAGACCAGAGGGACTGGCAAGATGGCAGCAGTGGCAGCAGGGGATCAGTTTTTAAACTAATTTGTGCTGCTAAGCTGAAAGAAATGACTAGCAGTAGAATCCATCTGGTCCTATTTGAATGTGTATAGATTGACTGCTCATCTCCTGAGATGCTCCCTCACCCCTACTGACCTAATTGATGCTGTGAACACATAGGGGAGGGGAACTGCAGCCCAGGGCACTGGCAGAGCAGGGCATTCTGTGCTTTCTGGCCATGCGGCTGCAGCTGCTGGTGTGCCCGGGCCCTCTCTCCTCAGGCCTCACCCAGGCTCCACCAGCCCAACTGTGCAGAGGCCAGGGCAGTGAGAGCATTCTTGACAAAGGCAATCCAAGTTATTAGAGAGGAACAAGAAGTTCTGCATTTTATTCCACAGTGGGGTGACTACAGACAACCATAATGTATAATTTTTAAAACAACAACAGCAAAGAAAGCTAGGAAAAATGATTCTGAATGACTTCATCATGAAACTAAGACAAATGTTCAAGATATAGGTATTCCGATATGGACATTACACAATGTATACACATATCAAACATCATAGAGTATACTATGAATATGTAGTTTTTATGCCTTAGTTATCATTTTCAAAAAAATGTAAAAAGGCATGCCTTTTTCTTCTCAACACTTAAGAAAATTTTCTAAATTCCGCATTAATTTAACTATTATGGATGAAAATATATCATTTTTATTTTATACTAAATTTGAGATAAAGTTTTGTTAAGTTTTGTTTGCTGCAGGAAGCTTGAAGAGCCATTTGAGATTTTACAGAACTTTAGATGGGAGATGCTGTAAATTAAATATTTAGTAAAGGTTCAATTATGTTACTTTATTTTAATTTCTCATGAAGACCACATTGCCTTGTTTTATTAGGCACCTTCTGAAATGATTCTAAGGCAAGTAACTCAATATGAAGCTAAACCTGATGTAAACACCTTATTTAAATTGGAAACAAGCAGCATAAAACTTGATGGAGAAGTAACTTAAAATATTTCTATCTCTGTCTTCATGTCTTCACACTTTACACACAAAACACCATTATTGATCATAAAAGTAAGGCATATAATTTGATGTGACACTAGAATGTATCCTGGAGTGAGGAGAATTAAATGTAATCCAAGCACATTTTTGAGCCAGTTTTGTTTAAACACATCTGCATATATTTAATGCATATTTTCACCCACTTCTTTTATTTAAACTGTCCGGGATATGTCTGTGTGCTGCAGAATGGCTAAATCTGTTCAATCTTATGTGAAAATATATCGAGACAATTTCTCCTTTAAACTAACTTATTTTTCCCCTCATACCCAGAAAGGACATACAGGAAATCAACTAAACCCCGGCTGCCAGATACATAAAACATGAAAACATGACCAGATAACTCCATCCCGTGGTCATCCCCTGTAGCTCACACGCAGCGCTGTTGGGAATCATTCGCTGCAGTGTCAGAAGGTGCACTGTGCTGCGTTTCTCCATTGAGAGTAAAAAGAATGGAGTCGGAGAGGAAAGGGGGGGCTTCTCCACCTGCTTATTTGTTGGGTTTTTCAGTTGTGTGTTCACTTTTTTAAACACAAAGAAGCCTCTTCATTTAACACAATTTGAAAGACACAAAAACACTAAAAATATAGGCTAATTTGATTAATAAAGCTGGTTATGTTAAGCCCACTGTAAAGAAACAGCTTTACTGATTATGCTGAGACAAAAAGGTGTTCTTTCTTCTTTTTCTTCCTTTTTAAAATACAACTTTATGTATTTGAGCGACAAAGAGATGAGACAGAGAAGTGCCATCTGCTGATTCCCTTAACAAATATCTGCAATGGCTGAGACTGGGCTGGGAAGGAAGCTGGGGATCTGGAAGGCAATCCAGGTCTCCCATCTGAGTGGCAGGGATACAACTATTTGAGTCATTCATACCACACATCTAGGGGTCTTCTGGGGTCATCCTGGCTTCAGGCAGGGTTCTCGGCTTTTACAAAGATGGAAACCACAGCAGCCAGCCAAGTGAAAGCAGGAGAGTTTTATTAAGGAAAGCAGCACAGAGCTGGCTACTCCACAGGCAGCCCTGTATGGCATTGGGGCTGTACATTTATGGCAGGCAGGAAACGTATGTTAATATCTTGGTGGGATATTCATGCTATTTCTATGATAGGGGTGGTGACTTCCCAGTATTAGGGGTCAATCGCTTTCCTTTTATGGTTACTTCCGGAGGTTGTCCTGGCTATTGTAAACTGGCATGGCGAGAGCCAATGTGACTCTGCTAATGCATTAGAATGAAGATAAAGTGTGGCTGGAGACTGGGCATCAGTTAAACTGGAGGCCATGTTGGATGCCTGTGCTTTGTATTAGACTGAGGTCTGTTTTGCTGTCCTGCAGTCTTTGCAAGACGTTGCTTTTGCTTTCTGGTTTCTGCTGGGTGGGGACTTGGGTGTGCCACATACTCCATCACCTGATTGCTGCCTCCCAGAGTGTACCTTGGCTGGAAACTACCCAGGTGCTCAGAAAATGAGATGCAGACATCCCAACTGACATCTAAACTGGGGGGTCAAGCCCCAGAGCTTTCCTTCCTCTTTTGTTTTATTTCTGTCCTATTGTTTCCTTCCTTCCTCCTTCCCTCTTTCTTTCCTTCTTCTTTATCATTCTTTTTCCTGAAATATTTCCAACAGTGTTAAGAACAATTCTCAATCTATCAAAATGTTTGCCACTAACATTACTTGAAAGTATTCAGCACAGTATAAATTTCAGTTTTAATTAAATAGGAAAGATGATTAGCTTGGCCAGGGAGTAAGAGTAGGAGGCAAGGAAAAATTCCTTTCCTGATGAATTAAAAAATGATTTTCAAAAATTTTTAGCTTTTTTAGATTTTTTCATTAACATGTAATACTTGTACATATATATGTAATACTTGTACATATATATTCATATACACTCTCTCAACGCACACAACATAAACTAATCAAACCAGTCAAACAGCTTTTTCATTTCCTCTTCTTGTCTTTGTGTTGGAGCCTATTAACCCTTCTCTCCCGTTCCTTATACATTATATAATGTGTTACTGGAACTTTAGTCACTCCAGTGTGCTGTGGCACAGAAGTTGCTGCATCTACCTGACTGTGTTTTGCTACTTGTTGTCCAAACTCCCTCTATATATCCTACCCCTAACTTTTCCAGCCTCCTGTAATCACTATTCTATGACCAGATACACTACTTTTTTTTAACTTCCACATATTAGAAATAATTTGTTATTTTTCTTTACATGCTTGCTTATTCCACCTAACTTAATGATTTCCAGCTCCATCCATCTTGCTGCAAATGACAAGATTTTATGGCTGAATAGTACTCCTCTGTATAGATACCACATGTTCTTAGGATTTCATCCATCAGTGGATACCAAGGTTGATTCCATATATTAGTTATCATGATTAGTGCTACAATGAACATCAGATTTCTCTTTCCCATGCTGATCTCATCTTCTCTGGATATATCCACATGTTGGAGAGTAGTTCATATGGTAGATATAGTTTAAGGTTTTTGAGGATTCTCTATATTGGTCTCCATAATGAAAATGTTCAAGTTTTATAAACATTTTAGACATTTACATTCATAGCTCTGCCTATATCATTATCCCATTTTAACACTCATTAGTGGTTAGTGTTCTAAATATATATTTTGTGCTTTTCTTGAGTATTTTATTATTTTTTACATGAAATTATAATATAGTAATGATAAAGAGGTTTAAGGAGTCATCAAGGATGATATATTGTGAACATTTTACTGATTGTATTAACAAAGCATTGAAGAAGCAAATATTCCCAGAAAAATGATTAAAAGGTGTGATGAAATTTTTTTCTGTTGCACCCTCTTCTCACTCTTCCAGTTATCTGATGCTGGTGCAGGGGCCCAAGCATGTGAGCCATCTTCTACTGCTTTCCCAGGCCATAGCAGAAAGTTGGATAGGAAGAGGAGCAGCTGGGATGTGAACCAGTGTCCATATGAGATGCAGGCAGAGGCTTAGCCCACTACACCTCAGCGCCAGGCACAACAAGCAACAATTCTATTCTTTTTCACATTGTCTTCTTCCTTAACTCCAAATCATATATTGCAGGTGAGACGTGGCCAGAAGTTAAGAGTTTGTTCAGATAATACTGATCCAGATCCACCAATATGTCCAATACTCTTGACCTCAGCCATGGAATCCCACTTTGAAGCATATTGCCAGTAGAAATGTGGAGCCATGTGCTCCTACTGGACTGTGACTTAAGAAGAAATAGGGGCAACACAGTGCATACAGAGAACATGGAAAACAAAGGGGGAATTAGCACAATGAGACCTGTTGGTCTCACCTAGCTCTTGTCTTCATACCTCAAAGCCACCTAATGTATTAGTTCTCATAACCAACCACCTTCCAAGTACTATATTCTATTTCACAAATTCAAATCCTGTTTTTGCTAACACCAAAATGAATTTTATTGTTAGTCATCTGCAACTAACAAAATTGAAGTTGAGAGATTTGTTTATTGACACAATCCAAATCAATGCTTTGTACTGACCCATTATGTCTCTCACCAGCCAGGGATTGTGAGATATTAAAAAGAGCATTTTCAGATCTTTACAATGTTCTTTTCTTTGAAGCATTAAAAATATCCATTTGAGAATGGTTCGTTGACAACATTTCAGTACTGGTTTAGACTTTGATGTTTAAACCTGTGCAGAGTTTGGGGGGAAATTGTTTTCTAAAGCTTTAAAGAGAAATGATTTTGAGTGTTTGATATGTTTGTAAATGCCCCTTGGGATGTGGTGACTAGCAGCTGCTGCTGGGCCTTTCTTCCTGTGAACCCCTGAATAGAGATGGGCTTTCAATGTCTATGGGGAACTTGATAAGCTTTCCATGCACAGGAATGAGTCATATATTGTGCAATATTCTTTTATACGAGGCAATTATAAAGCCTTTTAAAGATTATCAAATTGTTCTTCTCAGTCCATTGTTTCTCATAAAGGTCAATATAGACATTAAAATTAAATATCAATAATGCTGTTTCTGTCCAACTGTAGTGCCAAATTAGTGGATTTACTTCATTAGTTACATAGTAGTTTTTATTTTAAATTGAATTTAAGTATACAACTGATATATTTGACATTCTGTAGACATAACCATAATTTTTGCCCAACTCTCTTCCTTAATTTTTGGAGATGTAATAATGAAATCCCTACCCTTTTCAACTTTGTGTTTTTCTTTGTCCTTAAGAAGAAATGAGCTAAAACCTGGTAAGATATACAAATAAAATTCAAATAAAGAATACTATTAATTTTTGAAAAGTCAACATTCTCTACTATAATATTGCAGTTTAATTAGAATTTCTTTTTCTTTTACTATTTAGTATATAATTATGTAAATAATTACCATGACTTGTGAATGTCCAGAAATATTATACTAATTTTGCCAACATTTATTTCATTGGCTAAGACTTCTCATTTACATTTTATTGCTGCCACTTCAAAATTGATTATTTAATAAGAGCTTTACAATTAATCACTCATCTTCAGATTATCTCCTTTTTATACATTTCTCATCAAATTATATATTTTAGTTGCTTTATTTTCATGAAAAGCTTTTTGCTTTTTTGCTTTTCTTTTGAAAGTTTTAAGAAGTATCTTTTTTTTTTCCCCTGGAATTATTCTGGTTAACTACAACCATACTTTTTAAGTTTGCTCCACATATGAGGATTTCTAAAATTGATAACAGACATATATTTTTAAATTCATAGCTAAAATATCAATTAACATAAGGTGAACATTCAAAAAACAAATGCAGAGGTGACCAAGAAATAGTTTTCTATCTTCCAAAAGTGTACACTACTAGATCAAAATTGGTTTCTAATGGAGTAAAGAAAAGGGTTTTTAACTAGGTTGTCTAATAATTCCTAGCCCTGATATTTCAATCACTATTAGTTTTGAGACATCATTTATTCTACATATAGGACTTATGCTAAAGATTTTGTTTGAATAGAAGTCCACAGTGGGGGACGAAGGGAATAAAATGAAGAATCTTAGGTTGTTGTATCAGATAATTGCTAAGGCCAACATTTGTATTCCTGAAATAAATACAAAGTCTTTTTGTTTTTTTTTTTCAGCTAGTAATGCATTATTACACATATTGTAGTTGTTTAATAAAGATTAGTGAGTCCTACAGCAGACAGCAAGATGTAGAATCAGGATACTTACAACTGAAAGTTTCATAGTCCCACAGCTCAAGCTTTCTCCTGATTCTAGCAAAGTTAGACAATAGTCCTTTATTTCTGCCAGCTATAGCATTGCTTTTAATAATGAGGGATGCTGCAACATCCCATGTGACTGTTGAACATTTGGCAGCAGCCAAGATTAATTCTTACTAGAGTGCTATGCCCTGTGCCTCGAGGAGGTGCTTAACAAATGTCAATGGAATGAATGGAACAGCTTAGTACTCCAGTTCCATTACACTAGCATCCACTCACCTCAGATTCTTCCCTTTTGCTCCTCACCTAGAAAACTCTTTTTGTCCTTTTCCAGAATATGGATTGAGTGCTATTTCCCCAATGAGAGATGCCCTCAGCGTGTCTTATGTCTCACAGATTGTTCTCATTTATGGAACTTACAGAACTTTTGCTGCTCAGAACTGTCACAATTTGTAAACCTATTAGTGAATTTACTTGTTTTATTTTAACTTTTCTCTTTCTCACAATACAAGCTCCTAATGGAACTAGAACATGATCTATGTGTGTGTATGCCTAAGACATAGACACAAAGAAATTCATAGTTGTTTTCAATATATAGTTCATGTATGAATGAAATCCATAAAACAAGTGATTTAGAAAGGTAAGTGAGAAAACTTTGGATTTAATACCTGTTTTGTTTTAAGAGCAGCTCCTCCAATACTTCTTCATGAAGGAAAACCATTAAGCATAAAAGAGGAAAGAAAAGGCTTTGTTCACGTAGCTAATGCATCCACAGAAATGAAAAGTCAAGGTCAAAACCAGCAGAGAATGCCTGAATGTATTATTAAAGAAGGTCTGAAGACCTTTCTCAACCTTCCTTTTCAAAGAAGCAGCTGCCTTACTCTGGAATGGCAATGTGATTTAAATAATAAAAATGCTGTCTATTCAGTTTACCTTTTGGTTACTGTGTCAAGGAGCTCTGTGACTGAACATCAGTGGTTTTCATAAAACTCATTTTACTCACATCCAGAACAGGGCTTGTAACAAAGATTAACATGTTGAAAGCCAATTGTCCAATTTTCGTCTTAGAGCTATGGGAGGGTAAGTATCACTTGGAGCACACAAGCGAGGGATGAAATGTTCTCTGGAGGAGGGACCCCAGTACAAAGTCTTAGGCAATGAAAAAAAATTGGACATGACACTAGAATATGGGCTAAGGACACTGGGCACTCTGGAGATGGTAGTTTGCCTTCTCCACCTTGTTTTTTTTTTTTTTTTTTCTCTTTGTTAACAGAAACTAACTTTTTTCCTTAGACACACTGAAGCCTAAATCAAAAAATTACATTTCCTTGCCCCCATTGCAATTGAGTATTTGGTTATTTCTGTAAACTCTGGATGATAATATCTAAGTAGCAATGTGTGGTGCCTCTTCTAAGGAGAAGATATTATCAAGGATTTGATGGGGAAGAGATCAACAGCCCCTAGCATTTTTTTTCTTCATCGTATGTGCACACCATCGCTGGACTGCTTACTTTTCGACTTCTAGATCTCTGAACTTCTTCTTCTTCTTCTCTTTCTTTTTTAGATTTATTTATTTATTTGAGAGGCAGAGTTACAGAGGGGCAGAGGCAGAGAGAGAGAGAGAAATCTTCCATCTGCTGGTTCATTCCCCAGATGGTCACAACAGCCAGAACTGTGACGATCTGAAGCCAGGAGCCAGGAGCCTCCTCCAGGTCTCCCATGTGGGTGCAGGGGTGCAAGGACATGGACCATCTTCTACCGCCTTCCCAGGTGATAGCAGAGAGCTGGATCGAAAGTGGAACATCCAGGACTCGAACTGGCATATGGGATGCTGGCACTGCAGACCAGGGTCTTAACCTGCCTTGACACAGTGCCAGCCCCTGAAATCTTCTTCTTCATATGATAGATAAGTGAAGTTCATTCTTAAGCATATTTTGCTGAACCAAAGGCTAAGCAATGTGGACATTGTCAGTCAGCCATAGTCTGCAATATGGCGGTCACAATGATCACTAGCATCTCCAGACTTCCTGTTAACATTTCCAGGGAAAAGAGAAGTCTACTTTTCAGGGCACTTCCAGAAATTTTAATAGCATGGCTCTCGATAGGCTGACGTGGTTAGATATCTGTCCTAGATTAAATTAGTTAGGAGAGGGACTGTTTTGATTTTAAAGCTAGTCATATAATTGGCATCAGCTCCAACCAAATAATGGGAACTGATATTGGAGAAAATTTAACTTTCCAAAGAAAAAGTCAGATCCTACTTAAACAAGCAAGAAGATCCCTGGGATAGAAAGTAGGTGAGTATACTTGACTGTAGTGCTTCAAATAACGTAACATTTATTTTCAAAGCTAAAGTTGTTAAACTGAGCTTATGTCCTTTACAGCTGTGCTTTAGCCTTTCACTCCTTAGAAATTTCTTTTCTGAGAGATGTCAAGGAACTTTCCTCTTGATTGATTTTCTGCATGTGTTATCTCTCATCCATCTCGTCCCCAATTTCTCCTTTCTCTCAAACTCCAAAATGCCAAGCTTATTTCCTGAAAACAAACACATATTTGTATGTATCTAATAATCCAGTCTGTATTCTACCTCCCAGAAAGTACAACCTAATATAAACAGTCATTAATTACATTGGATAACGTAGGATGATTATTTCATTTATATTTTTGTACCTTACTAAAATGACTACTGTCCTTTAAGCCTTTTTTCAAAGGAACCGTTCATGAAAATGGTAAAAAGTAGATAATATCTTAAAATAATTCTTTCATATATTCTTTATTTTCCTAAGAACTATTACTCTTGTATCTTTCTCAGTACTTCAATTACAATAAGAATACCAAATTTTGTGAAATGAAGGTGATCCAAAGCACCTGCATTTTTTTAAATGGCTTGAACTTACTTCTCTAAGTTGCATTTTTACATATCATCCCTCTAAATAGTTAAGCAATGGTTCCCCTGTCTCTATGATTTCATTTTCTAGTTCATTGGTCAAATAAACTCTCTAAAGTCCTCCCCTACATGATTTTATAAAGCTTTTTAAGCTGATGATTATAATTGTCCTATTCCTCACCCAGTGGTTTCTGTAACATAAATTCCCTTGGTGCTCTTTAAAAAAATTTTTTTTTGTGCTATGTGAATGTTATCCTTCTCACAAAGCAGGATAGAAACAAGTATTTGCACTTTAATATAATATGTATTGTTTTATTAATACACTATATCACTAACCAGACATCAATATCAGTTTCCTTAAGCCCAATATTATCCATTAATACTTTCAGTAAACATCTGAGAAGAGCAGATATCTGGGATGGGTTTCTTTTTTTTTTTTTTTTTTTTTTTTTGACAGGCAGAATGGACAGTGAGAGAGAGAGAGACAGAGAGAAAGGTCTTCCTTTTGCCATAGGTTCACCCTCCAATGGCTGCCGCGGACAGCACATCGTGCCGATCCGAAGGCAGGAGCCAGGTGCTTCTCCTGGTCTCCCATAGGGTGCAGGGCCCAAGCGCTTGGGCCATCCTCCACTGCACTCCTGGGCCACAGCAGAGGGCTGGCCTGGAAGAGGGGGCAACTGGGACAGAATCCGGTGCCCCGACTGGGACTAGAACCCAGTGTGCCGGCACCGCTAGGCGGATGATTAGCCTATTGAGCCGTGGTGCCGGCCCTGGGATGGGTTTCTATATGCACAAAATCAAAAGCCATATCGTCTTTAAGAACTGAAATGTTTCACATTTTCCCCTAGACTGCAAAGGTCTTTGGAGAGTTTAGCAGTAGTTGCAGCAGTGATATTAAAGCCTGAAAGCTCAGAAAAAGTTTCACCTACATAATGAAAAAATATATATATGTATCAGTGCTCCAAGCTTGTCAAGTATATTATTATGTTTGACTTGGGAGAAAATATGAGTATACACATGTACAAAACTCCCATTGGGAGTTGCAAAGGTTGGTTCTAAAAATCCAGTAGTCATTAGTTCAAAGGACATGTGAGCCAAATATAAGTTGGGTATAACAAGAAGTATTCAAGGAACGATGGAGTTCCCAATAAATTTAGAGAAATTAGTAGATGTATGAAAATAGAAGTGATAAAGAATGTAGAGAATTGAAGTGAGAATCAGTGAAGATTCATATTTCATTAGGTATACGTTATTTGAGGAGACAATAAGGGATTTGATCAGAATTCAAAAAGTAAATTCAAAAGCTTTGAACTTCTCTAATTTTTACAGCTATCCGTGCTATAGGTAATATTACTGCTTAAAATGTTAAGTATCTCTCCGTGGATGCAGCTTATGCATCTCAATTCTATTGAAATCATTCATGAACATGTGTCTTATTTATACATATCTATCTGCTGACTTCAGATTGGGTCATATGAATTTCTTTGGTCAACTACTTATAAACCAAAGTGCATATATAGTTTCCTAGTTAAAGTTTAAGAACAAGTTGAGATTTGTCCCGTTTCTCTCTTTTTTAAAAAAGATTTATTTTATTTTTTATTTGTAAACCAGAGTTATTTGTAAACCAAAGAGAGAGAGAGAAAGATCTTCCATCCACTGGTTTACTCCCCAGATGGCCACAATGGCAGGAGCTGGGCCCATCTGAAGCCAGGAGCTAAGAGCTTCTTCTAGTCCTCCCACGTGGGTGCAGGGGCCCAAGGACTTCGACCATCCTCTGGTGCTTTCCCAGGTGCAATAGCAGGGAGCTGGATTGGAAGCAGAGCAGCCAGGTCTCAAACCAGTGCCTATGTGGGTTACTGGTGCTGCAGGCCAGGGCTATAACCTGCTGCACCACAGCACCAGCCCCTGTCCCATTTCTCTTATAGCTTTTAATGCTACTAGCATGATCCCAGATATAGGCTGTTTTGTCTTTCAGATAGCATGGTGCAGAGTGACAGATGATCCACAGTGGATTAAAAAAACTAGTTATTATGATGGGAAGCCACTGAATTTAGGAGATGTAAGTTGCTTAAATGATAGGAAGAAGTTGATCAAAGAAATTTTAAGAAAGAAGTAGCTTGCCAGGTCAGTGTGTTCTTGGGTTATAGATAGGATTTCTACAAGTAGAAATCATGATAAGGTGGATGATATGAGAAAACAGAAAAAGCAAACACATGTATTCATTTATATCAAGAGTTTAAGTCATAGGCCTTGGTAAAAACCTGCAGCACGTTTTCAAAAGTCTTGAATTATTTTATTTTACTTATGAATAAATTCCTAAGCTAAAATTCCTAGTTTAAAAGTGATGTGTATTAATCATGTTCATACTATCCAAATTTTTGATAACCTTATAATTTAGTTTAAAAAGTAATCATCCATCATCAATAATTATTCAGTAGTTAATTATTCTAAAACTTAAGGGATGTGATGAAAAGCACTTTGCAAGTGGCTTAATAAAGATGAGTCACACGAGTGATGACAACAAAATTTTTAACCAGATGAATAGCACAGAAGATAATTATTTCAGAATAGTTTCAGATGACATTAGTCATGGTATGAATCAGAAGAAATCATTATTCCAAGTGTTAAAAGAAAAATGATATTAAACTCAATACAGTTAAGTATTTTGTGGCTCTTCCCAGATAATTTAACTTTTGATTTCTTTCAATTGTAAAAATAATTGAATTTTAAAGATGAAAATAAGACATGGAATAAAACGCACAATTCCATGAAATAACATGGTGCCAGCACCACGTACACAAGTCCCTCTTACTATGTGAACTGTCATATCTATATTGCCTTTGAATCACAACTGGGGAGCCATAAGGGGAAGCCATATTTGGGGAAAAGTAGGCCCATGACCTTGGGTAGGGGGCTATGCAACTGAAAGTAGTTCTTGAAATCATTATTATGTGCTGTGTAGACTGGTTCACATGAAGTGCCTTTAACAAGTCAAAAAAAAGATATTGCTGGGCAGCACACAGACTCTTTGATGTTTAATTCAGGATGGAAATATGTAGATCTTTAAATGATACTGCGAGGTAAAATATTGAACATGTTTTTCTATCATAGTTTTAGTAAGCATATATTGAAAGTAGTGTAGATACATTACAGTATCCAGAAATACTGCGTTTTCAGGAGTGAAGTTATCTGAGGTTGAAGTCTTGATGCACAGTTAACCAATGATATCGCGGAATGTAATTAAAAGGTTAAGTGTCCATGAAACACTTCCTTCTGGAACTTCCAGGCAAATTACACTGTCTTTTGAGTTTTTCTAGTGCTCTTTATGGCTTCAGTGATGTTCCCAATGTAAATACAAGACTCTATTTTCTCTAATAAAACACAAGCGTTTGGGTGTCAGATACCATTTCTTTGACATCTTTGCATAAACATAGAATTAAAAATCAAGATTAGGCATGCGTGTTTGGCCTAGCAGTTAAGCCACCCCTTGGTATACATGTAACCCATATCAGAGTACCTGGGTTCCACTTCTGATTCTTTTCCTCATTCCAGCTTCCTGGTAATGTACACCCTGGGGAGCAGCAGGTGATGATGCAAATAGTTAGGTTCCCACCCCTCGCTTGGGAGATCCAGAAGGAGTTCTGGATCCTGGGTTTCAGTTTGAGCCAGCCCCAGGTGTCGTGGACATTTTAGAGTAAACTGGTAAATGGAAGATTCCTCTTTAGACAGAGAAGATACCAGGGCAAGCAATTGAAGGGTTAAGTCTGTGTTTTGCACTTCTTTATGGAAGCCTATGGCTCTTTTTCTCTCAAATTAAATAAATACATGAAATTTTATTATTATAATTAATATATAATATAATTAATATAATTATTATATTAAGCTTTTTTTGTGTGAAAGATTTTGAATCCATATGTAGTTTTTTTCTAAATTATGCATCTTTCCTGAACTTTTAGAAGACCTCTTTTATGCATATGTTTCAAATTTATGCACCAAAATAAACACTTTCATTTTCCACAAACTCTTTGAAGTACCCTTGTACTTGCTTTTCTCAGTTTAACTAGTTGTGTTTCACCCTTTTAGACAATGCTTAATAAATATTTTTGTTAATAAACTTAGGAAGATGGAGGTTAGAAGCTGATATATTTGATTCATATTTCCAAAAAATTAAATTACAAGGCAAGAAATATGGGCAGAGTTCAGGTGATATTTGAGAGAATGGATGATTCAATGAAGATTTGCTATAGGAGAGTGATATAATTGACATTATTTTAAGAATATTTAATTTGAAAATAGAAATAATAGAGAAAGAAACTGTATAGAATCATCACAATGGTCTACACTGGGAGCAGGGACAATAAGGGAAGAAATTGGAATAGAAATAAGTAAAAAGGCACACAAGGATTATTGAGCTCATTAATCTAGGAAACTGTTCACAGCAATATCTTTAAGCAGTGCTGAGAATAATATAGTTTATGAATAAACATTTGTAAGCTTACTCTACAGTGATGTAGTTTCTGAAGGCAAGGCAGAGAAGAGAAAATAGAAAGAGGTGGTTTTAGGGCCGGCGCCGTGGCTCAACAGGCTAATCCTCCGCCTTGCGGCGCCGGCACACCGGGTTCTAGTCCCGGTCGGGGCACCGGATTCTGTCCCGGTTGCCCCTCTTCCAGGCCAGCCCTCTGCTGTGGCCCGGGAGTGCAGTGGAGGATGGCCCAGGTGCTTGGGCCCTGCACCCCATGGGGAGACCAGGAAAAGCACCTGGCTCCTGGCTCCTGCCATCGGAGGAGCGCGGTGCGCCGGCCGCAGCGCGCCGTCCGCGGAGGCCATTGGAGGGTGAACCAACGGCAAAGGAAGACCTTTCTGTCTGTCTCTCTCTCTCTCACTGTCCACTCTGCCTGTCAAAAATTAAAAAAAAAAAAAAAAAAAAAAAAAAAAAGAAAGAGGTGGTTTTAGTTTTGGTTACTTGGAAAATAGTATTACTCAAACAAAAACAATGAAGTTAGAGAGACAAGACTTAATACAGACATTAAAAGACATGAGATGGTTTTAGAAGTACCATTGAAATAATTCATTGGCCGTGGTTTGAAGGCAGGGCTACCAATAAAGCCTGATATTTAGATATTTAGATATTTAGGCTGGGACCTCACCTGTGGAATTGGAACTCACCAACATCTTGTGTGAGTAGGAGAAAGTCAGTCAGCCTCTCTAGATCTCATTTTCTTTTCTCATAAACTGAAAGGATGTGACTAAAGAACTTAGAATATTCATCCCTATAAAAGTAGTAATAAGGATCATTTTCAACAGTTAGAAGAAGGACATAAATATTGCACTTGGCTTATGAATTTTATAGTATTATCGCCTGTTATCTTTGAAATATTGCATGCCTAACTATTAACAGTTTTTCGATAGACTTAATCTTTAGAACTTTGGAATTTTTTTTTTTTTTTTTTTTTTTTTGGACAGGCAGAGTGGACAGTGAGAGGGAGAGAGAAGAAAGGTCTTCCATTACCATTGGTTCACCCTCCAATGGCCACTGCGGATTCTCCTGGTCTCCCATGTGGGTGCAGGGCCATCCTCCACTGCACTCCCGGGCCACAGCAGAGAGCTGAACTAGAAGAGGGGCAACCGGGACAGAATCCGCGCCCCAACTGGGACTAGAACCTGGTGTGCCGGTGCCACAGGCGGAGGATTAGCCTATTGAGTTGCAGCCCCGGCCAGAACTTTGGGAAAATTTTAATAGAATAAACGTGACCAGGATATGAAGCTAAGGGAATTTGTAGTTTTCCAGGACCTGTTGAACATTGTAGCCATACGATTCTCAATGTCCTAGATTTTATTAAAGAACACCTTAGAATTAATCATTCTAGATTGGAAATTCTATTTGAACACAGGTAAATCCATGGTCCTTGACTAATAGCTAATCATCACTCTAAACAATATAACAGAACTTTCGATAATCTCTGAATTATTCAATTTGTGTATTTCCTTGGATACAGTAATACAAACAAACGTCAAAAAATGCATAGAATTGTTTGTGGCATAAATCAACATTGTCTCTGCAGTAAAAGGTGGCATGTACTTTTCCATTGGTTTGCACAGTCAGTTTGATGCCATGTGAATCAGCAAAGCTCTTACCTTCTCTTTTTCACTCCCTTTCTCTTTTCAGTCTATTTTCAAAGTCATGGGTTCTTGATGACCATTCTCTCTTGCTTCAGTTTATAGTCCAGATTTCTGAGAATTAGTTCACAAAGTGATCACCATCTTTTGCTGAGTAATATTTTTGGAAGACCACTACCCTCAGTTTCTCTTTATTTACACATGACATATGAAAGACCTAACAATGACTTCCCTGTAGTCTTCTGTATATGAATTACATATCACAATTTGGTAAACAACATGGAATATTCCAGTGGACAGAAAACATCAAGTTGAAAAGTTTAAGTACTTCTCCAAATACTTTTCTTCTGAGGATACTTATCCAGTTGGTCTGACTGGTCATTATCGCTCTGGTAAAACTTCCAAACATCTCATTAATATTTAAATAGCTATCTGAATTATAAACTTCAAACAGCAGAATCCAAATGTCATTTATGCATAATTCAAAAGAACTTTGCAGAAAACAATCTTTGGATCGCAATTGCTCTCTAATCCACCTTTTGAATTTCTACACGAGAATTCATTGCCCATGCAATTCAAATCAATTCATTCATGGCTGGTGTTAAAATTTCCTGTTTTGAGGATGATGTGGCAGAAACAGAACTCTGTTAAGTGTAAACGGAGGAACTGTAGAGGATGAGAACTGTTTCCTATGAGAGTGTAGCACAATGTTTACATTATCTGGTGCTTCCTGATGCTATTGGTACAATCAAATCCTTACTACAACGTTGTATCTATGAATCTTCTTAAATGGTTTAGAACAAATTCTCTGACAAAACTGATGTAGACCACTGCTAACATTTTATTTGATGTGTGTTTTAATTATACTTGACTTGATGTCTAAGACTAATAATAGGAGCTATCACTGCCCTAAAATAATTCTCTCATTTGTATACAGAGCACTACTTGCTCTATTAGTTTAATGTCGGTCACAGGACTGAGGTCAATAGTTCATTCAGGTATAGCCAAAATGTTATCATTTTAAACCCAACAGAAGAGTAAAATATATCCTTGAATTATTGAAATGACTTTTTGCCTGACAAACCCTACTCTGCAGATAGATTATGAATACAGACAATATGTAGAGTGGAATTCTTTGAAATTATGGACTATATCCCATATGAATCCCAAATGGAGTCACTATGATTAATGTTACCTCAATGCATACAAAATGAATGAATAATTACCCTCCACTTATTTTAAAGTATTACCTTCAGTGAATAATTCACATGAGTTACTTTCAATTCACTGTGATAGAAAGAGTTTTGTTTCAACAGACAAAGTGCAGGAAATTCAGAGTTAAAGTTACAAGTATCTTGGAGTGTTGCTCTTCATACACATATGGTAAAGACTATCTGTAGTATGAATTCACATATGGTAGATCTTTGAGTGGGTTTCAGTTCCCTGAGGAAAGGGAGGTTTCCTGTGAGATAAAAGGAAGAAGCTCCAATATTATGCTTATTTGAAAAATGGCTATGTGTGAAATTTAAATGCATAATGTATACCATATACTTAAAAAGATTTCTGTGAACCAATGGCATGCAAGCATGAACAGAAGTTAACAATATTCTCTAACCTCAGATGTCACATTACAAGAATGTGCTGTGAAAAGCAGAAAAGTATGGATGACTCAGCATAATCTGTCTCCGTAATTTGAAAAACAAATCAAACAGGAGAACCTTCAGAAAAGAGCAGGAAAATACTTTTTAATGTCTAGTATTTAAAAAGAGTTGGGATATTTCCTGACTAAGAAATATAGTGTGTAGTATTAAGACTGTATAATTTTATTGAAAGCTGAAAATATTGATACACTCTAGATGTTTCATAAACCATCATAAAATACACATCTGTGCTTAAGAAATACATAAAACCAAATACTGTATGTATTATTTTAAACTTATTTAATATTCATTATTTAAGATTTTCATGTGAAGCTTTTGGACAATTATATAAAGTTGTAGAATAAAGACTGAGCATAATACATATACAGGTTCTAGATGTGTGTATATAGAGAAAATTTATAATTAATTAATAATGAACAAAATAATTGATAAAATAACATTGTACAATCAGAACATATCATATCAGCCATGGATGAATACTGAAATAGAATTCAATTTATTTTATGATATTAAATAATATAATAATTTTTAACCAATAGTATTATTTTAATAATAAAGTCATACAATAAAAAAGAAAAAAGTTGACTTTTAAAAAAAGAAACACTGGAACCAGCATTAGGGTACAGTGGGTTAAAGCCACCACCTTCAACACCAGGATTCCATACTAAAGCTCTAATTAATGTCCTTGCTACTCTGCTTCTGATTCAACTCTTTGCTAATCTGCCCAAGAAAGCAGCAGAAGATGGTCTAAGTATTTGAGCCCCTGCCACTCACATGGGAGATGAGGATGGAGTTTTGGGCCCCTAACTTTGGTCTGACCTAGACCCAGCCATTGAGGTCGTTTGGGGAGTGACCAGCTAATGGAAAATCTCTTTTGTTCTCTGCCTTTCCTTCTCTCTCTGCCAATCTGCCTTTCAAATAAATAAAATAAATCTTTAAAAATCGTAAAATAAGGACCACCAATTTATTAACTATGCATAATGTACATTTTGCACTGTAAATTACTATAGTTTAAAAACATTACATGGGAAAATGACAGACTATATTTAAAAGGAATTAAGCTGTATGAAATTAATAATTAACTTGTTAAGTTTATTAATGATAGTTCTATTTAGATATAACAAAAACAACTGTCAAAATGTTATATAGAGGCTAGTGCTGTGGCATAATGGGGTAAGCCACAGCCTGCAATGCCAGCATCCCATATGTGCACCGGTTCACGTCCTGGTTGCTCTACTTCCAAACCAGCTCCCTGTTAATGTGCCTGGGAAAGCAGCAGAACAAGGCACAAGTTCTTAGGGTCCTGCACCCACGTGGGAGACCCAGAAGAAACCCCTGGCTCCTGGCTTCGGCTTTGTCTGGCTTTTGTGGCCATTTGGGGAATGAACTAGCGGATGGAATATCTTTCTCTCTATATATATCTTTCTCTCCCCTGTAATTCTGCCTTTCAAATAAATAAATAAAATAAATCTTGGGGAAAAAAAAAGCTTATAGGGGCCCCCGTTGTGTGGGCACTGGGTAGTGTTCTGGCTGTTCCACATGCAGTCCAGCTTTCTGCTAAGGGCCTGGGAAAAGCAGTAGAAGATCATTCAGGTGCCTTAGGTCCCTGCTGCAAATGTAGGGAACCTGGAGGAAGCTCCTGGCTACTGGCTTTGGTCTGGCTCAGCCACAGCCTTTGCAGCCATCTAGGGAATGAATCAGCAGTTGGAAGATATTCTCCCTCTTTCTTTCCTTCTCTTTCTGAGACTCTGACTTTCAAATAAGTAAATAAACAAATCTTTAAAAAAAGTTTGTGTATCTGTAATCTAATTTTATATTTAATACATTAGATAATAATAGAGACTCAACATTCACTAAGTAATTGCAGACTCTAGTTGGTGACCAGTAGCATAGTGTGAAGTTGTGGGAATTAGTAAACGTTTGTCAGTAAAATTAAGGTAATGGCAGGTTGAAATCCTCAGATGAGAAGGAAAGAAATGATAAATTTTAGATCTTAGGCTTTTGTTACCTGGTACAATTTCTTCAAAGTATAAATGCAGAGAGTATGGCCGTGAGAAGGTAAAAAGTCTACCCAAAGTTGTGAATCATTAAGGGGCAAAGCTGAACCCAGAACTGTTTTCCACCATACCAAGAGGTCCTTTCTAGTCAACTTTGCTGGTTTGCTTGTAATGATACTTCAGCTCCTTCAATCATGTGAAGGTGGGTATATAAAAAATTACTCAACAATCATTCACTGACCACCAGGAAAGGGCTTTAAAAACTTAGTGGAAAGTGGAACTAAAAGACATATTTATTTTGGCACAAACTTTTTTTGAAATCCATACATATTTTTTTCATCATACACATTTTCCATAAACCTTTTGCAGACCTCTTGAGGGTTCCAGACACTGTGCTAGGTGCAGGACGTAAAACCAGTACGATAAATTCAGCAGTTGCCGGTGTGCACATGCATGTTATCATGAGTTCATCTTAATACGCAGATAAGATTAGAGTTTGCAGCACGTCCAGAACAGAAGGAAAGGGGATACAGCAGAATTCTCATGCAAAGAGATTCTCCAAGTGAATTTCATAATATGGATGAGAGAGAGGATGAGTGAGAGCGTGTGTGTGTGTGTGCGTGTGTGTGTCTGTGCCTTGTCTATATGTGTAGAGAGAGAGGCACATGAATAGATTTAGAAGTTTCCATATTCATCTCAAGAATGTTGTATTCCCTATGATCCTTATAGCAAGGAATTACTCATGGAGGTGTATTTGGCTTCTAGTATCAGGTGGCAATCCTGACCACATCAGTGTCTGGATCTGTTCCCTTCTTTAGGAACACAGCTACTTGGGCAAGCCCCTCAATGTCATCCATACAATGGACCACCTGACAGAAACCCCATCCTTCTCAATTTGAACAAAACAAACAAAACCATAAACCAAAAGAGAAAGTGAATCTTCCATTCTTAATATAAAATGCTAAAGCAAGAGTTTCAGCCACCCATTAGAGAGCAAAATTTGTTGTAAAATTATTTTTACCAAAATTATTGTGATCTGCCATAAATGGACTCTCCAAGTTGTTTGTTATGGATCACTTTTTATTCCACAATTTTTCCAGGCAGTAGATTCATCTGTGTACATGTGGGTTTGTGAAGTTGGGGTGTGATACTAAGTGTATTTTGCCTCATTATTTGAAACTAATTGTTTATGTTGATGAATTAAAGCAAATGTCACGTCTCCACTTCAGTTGGTAAGTGTGTTTCTATAGGAAATATTTGTTATGTTCTCTTTTGTATTAACTGTGACCCATTCAAAGTATATTTGACTGCTGGAGTGGCAGTCCACTTCTTTGTGTCCAACATCATGAGTGTGTTACTGGGTAACTGGGACTTCTTCCTTTCAGGATTCATATTCTGTGCCAGGGCTCAATTTGTCATTGGAATGCTATGAATGTTATCTGAGTACATATGTGTGTGAAAATCAACTGACCAAGTTCCTATGACAGGTTCACTTGGAAATGGTAAGTATTGCAACTGCAATATAATCAATTCAAAACAGAGTTTTTCCCATGTGATTAATGAAAGTCAATCTCATATGGTCATCACACAACATATTTATCACTTAAGTGAATAAATTATGTTGTATTCATGCTTTGTTAAAAAAATGAAGAAAAATATCCTTACTAGTTTACAATTTTACATTGCTGTAAATGTTGGAGACATTTATTTGAATCTGCTATCGCAGAATGACATAAATCCACTCAGTGCAGTTATTTGATTGATTGCACATCACACATTCAAATAAACATGTACAACATGATCTCAGATTCAGATAAACACACTGTGTTTATTTAAATGTCTTCACATTTCATATTGGATTGAAGATTCAAATGCATTTAAATCAGTCTCAGAAGTGAGTCACTGATGCATTGTTAAAAGGTGAACAAGATGCTTGCTAATACTTGTCTGTTAGAATCTTGCAGCCTATACATTTACCCAGTACTACTATAAATGCAATGTCTATACCAAAGGTGAGTTTGAGATGAATATGCCATGGGATATCTCAGTGGGACTATGTTTAAGATAGGGTGTAACAAAAAGAAATACATAGCTATTTCCAAAAAACCTAAAATCAATTTTATTTAAATTCCCTCAGAGGAGGTGGATTCAGTATTATAGTATGAGAGTTTGGTTTTGGAAAAGTATGTAGTCTCTCAAGCTATACCTAACAAGCTTAGGTAACGGCACTTTGAAGTTTTGACCTAACTTACTTAACTCATAAGGTTGATCAATTAATACTTTCTGCAGAACACCTCCCACACACATAAAAATGTATATCAGTAGATCACAAAATAAAAGACTACAGTGAAAAATGTAATGACATGCTTGATTTATTACCTTAGTTTTTTAATATCTTTGGGGATTTTCAAACAGGTTTCAATAGCCACATTTCATTATGGTAGATACTGAGTTGCATACAGATGATTTGATAAGCCAAAAAATTACTTGGCTTCTTAGTACAGAAGGAGCATCCTAAATCAGAGCATTTGAAATTCAAAGTGCTCAAAAATCTGAAGCTTTTTGCGTGCCAACATAACACCACAAGTGGAAAATTCCACACCATGAAACTTTGCTTCATGAATAACTTTATTTAAAATATGATATAAAAGTACCATAAGCCTATGTGTATTAAGTGCATAAAGTGAAACATAAATGAATTTTTCATTTAGATTTGGTTCCATCTATAAAATATCTCATATATATGTATATATACACACAAATATGGCAAAGTCACAAATTTGAAACATTTTCTTTCCTAAGATTTTCAGATAAGGGATACTCAACCTCTATATTCAGTAAAAAAAAAAAATTCCAAACTATGTATTCTTATTCTAAAACAATCTCTAGTAAAACATAAGATTCAAGGGACCGGCGCCATGGCTCACTTGGTTAATCCTTCGCCTGCAGTGCCGGCATCCTATATGGGCACAGGGTTCTAGTCCTGGTTGCTCCACTTCCAGTCCAGCTCCCTGCTGTGGCCCACGAAGGCAGTGGAGGATGGCCCAAGTGCTTGGGCCCCTGTACACGCATGAGAGACCAGGAAGAGGTACCTGGCTCCTGGCTTCGTATCGGCGCAGCGCTGGCCGTGGCAGCCATTTGGGGAGTAAACCAACGGAAGGAAGACTTTTCTCTCTCTCTCCCCCTCTCCCTGTCTGTAACTCTGCCTGTCAAATAAATAAATAAATAAATAAACATAAGATTCAAGGTTACTTTCTGCTTCGTGTATGATTCTTTTATTGACTCTTATTAGTGCAGTTTAGATGCACAGACATTTCTAACTCGTAGTACTCAGTCCATTTGATGGGTATGGCTGTGTAGCTCTTGAAATGCATTCAAAGCTTTCAGTGCCAAAAGGTCTGCTTTGTTAGAAGGTGGTATCAAAGCACAGTTTGCCAAGTACCAGTGTAATTCTTACTCCTTTCATCTACCCCTCAGGTAAAGACAAAGCTTTCTCCTTTAAGTATTGGGGCAGTGAGCATCAGCATTGTTATAGCAGAGCAAGGGGCAGCAGTGAGCTTCCACTAGCCAAGGCTGGCGGGAAGCCGCATATGGGTAGTTTCTCATCACACATTTTCCTTTCCCAGATGGTACAGATGCATTAGGGATTTCAAGGGTGTTGCAGGTGATCACTCAGCGCCGTTCTTAGGGATTAATTCTCTCATGCTACACTTTCTATGAAGCATTCCCATGGCCCAATCTCTGTTTAGGTTTTTGCGGTTACATTGGGGGGTGAAACAAAAGAAGCCAGGCTCACAAGCTCCAAAACATTCATTAGTCCTCACTCCTGCCCCCACCTGTTCACTTTTCCCCAATTCCTAGTATTTGGATCATACATATTTAGTACTATCAAAGAAAAAAAAGTCCTCCTCCAAGAAAAAAAAATTAATTCTCTGTGGATGTGAGTCAAAATAACTATTAAGTATCTGCTTCTTTAGTTTGAGGCCTATGGATACTGGAAGGAAAAAAAATAGGCCAAAACTTTCTCAAGTGAGTCTCTTTTTTCATTTTTTTTAATAAAGCTTTTATTTAAAGAATATAAATTTCCAAAGTACAGCTTATGTATTACAATGGCTTCCGCCCCCCCATAACTTCCCTCCCACCCGCAACCCTCCCCTTTCCTGCTCCCTCTCCCCTTCCATTCACATCAAGATTCCTTTTCAATTCTCTTTATATACAGAAGATCAGTTTAGTACATATTACGTAAAGATTTCAACAGTTTGCCCTCACATAGCAACACAAAGTGAAAAATACTGTTGGAGTACTAGTTATAGTATTAATTCACAATGTACAGCATATTAAGGAGAGAGATCCTACATGATATATTTTTTTAAAAAATTGATTAATTTTCTATGCAATTTCCAATTTAACACCAAGTTTTTTTTAATCATTTTCAATTATCTTTATATACGAAGATCGATTCAGTATATACTAAATAAAGATTTCATCAGTTTGCACCCACACAGAAACACAAAGTGTAAAAATACTGTTTCAGTACTAGTTATAGCATTACTTCACATTGGACAACACATTAAGGACAGATCCCTCATGAGACGTAAGTACACAGTGACTCCTGATATTGATTTAACAATTTGACACTCTTGTTTGTGGCATCAGTAATCTCCTTAGGCTCTAGTCATGAGTTGGGGAGGCTATGGAAGCCTTTAGGGTTCGCCGATTTCGATCTTATTCTGACAGGGTCATAGTCAAAGTAGAAGTTCTCTCCTCCCTTCAGAGAAAGGTACCTCCTTCTTTGATGGCCCCGTTCTTTCCACTGGGATCTCACTCACAGAGATCTTTCATTTAGGTCTTCTTTTTCATTTTTTGGATAGGCAGAGTGGACTGAGAGAGAGAGAGAGACAGACAAAGAAAAGGGTCTTGCTTTTCCGTTGGTTCACCCCCCAAACCCCCAACGGCTGCTTTGGCTGGTGCGCTGCGGCAGGCGCATGGACGGATCCGAAGCCAGGAGCTAGGTGCTTCTCCTGGTCTCCCATGTGGGTGCAGGGCCCAAGGACTTGGGCCATCCTCCACTGCCTTCCTGGGCCACAGCAGAGAGCTGGCCTGGAAGAGAAGCAACCGGGACAGGATCCGGCGCCCCGACTGGGACTAGAACCCGGGGTGCTGGCGCTCTAGGCAGAGGATTAGCCTATTGAGCCACAGCTGGCCTCAAGCAAGTTTCATAGATTCAGTAAACAGAAACTTGGATGTGTATTTGAATTGGAATTCCAGATAAGCATCAGTTCATTTATACTAAGATTTATTTGTTATTGATCTGATATGCAAACTCAACATAACTGGGCACCTTGTATTTTACCTGATAAATCTGCCTTTAGGATAAAAAGGAGAAGAAACCTATGTTTTTAATCATTTACTTATAATTTCACATTAAAGAAAGGAGAGAAAGGCAAATCCATTTTTTAGCCACTTTCTTGTTTCAACTGATGGTAAAATTGGCTTTGCGATTTGGCATTCTTCTCTCTGTTTTGGTTTTTGTAATTGCAATTTATATTCACAGTTACCAGTGTGGTCCACAGAATATTTGTTCCTACTTTTGATTAACTCCCTTGGATTCAAAATAACTGCAAATGAAAATGACTAAACTGGTCTATCTCCAGTGGTTTTGTGAAGTCAAACAAACAGAGCAGTCATGGGCTTGGTGAGTGGAAGACTCATTAGAAAAAAACAGGTTTTATTTAGTTATGATAACAATTGGAGGGGCAATTCAGCTGGCAATATTGGGGGGGTAATATAAAGCAATTATAAGGTTACTAGTACTCAGATTGATGTGATCAAAACAAAATAATAAACCATACTACCCTGATGAAATAAGATCTCTTTTTTCAAATTATTTCATAGTGAAATGCAGATCCTTTCTGAATAATTCTAGAAACTAGTTAAAATCTCTAGAATATATCACATTATTAATATTATTTTTAAAAATGTAACATCCTAGAAATACAACCATTGATTGAAAATTTTATAAATACAAAGCACATTTATACCACAATCAAACTTAATGGGTTTCCTTTATTTAATCACTGTTATGTTTGCATACTCTCATTCAGCAGAACTTTTTTATTTTAGATGTATTTATTTATGCAAAAGATAGAATGACAGAAAGAGAGAGAGACACAGGGAAAGAGATATCTTCCATCGGTGGTTCACTCCCCGCAAACGGCTGGAAAGGCCAAGGTTGAGCCAGATCAAAGGCAGGAACCTAGAACTCCATCTGGTCTCCCACATGAGCGGCAGGGGCACAGCACTTCAGCTGCTTCATCAGGTACATTAACAAGGAGCTGAATCAGAATTAGAGCAGCCATGACTGAACTGGCACACATATGGGATGCCTGTTCATAGGTGGCGACGTAACCCACTGTGCCACAAAACTGGCAGCAAGTAGAATATTTTATCATTTCTGGGTTTCACTAACTTGAACAAACTGCTCAAAATAAATAATGTCTATTTCAATACAAGTTCAAACAGAAGGTGGATTTTGCATATCAGTATTTGCCTATGAAATGTTATCAACAGCCCTGCAGAATGTATTTATCGTTTGTTTGGAAACCCATATAGTTGTTTACTGTTAATAATCTAGCTGGTTGATAACAGTTGCAGACAATGTCTTATTTGACAGCCAATATAATAGATGCTGGAAAGACAAATGCTAAATTTTTAAAATTTCTTTGCAAATAGAAATAAGAATGTGAGTATATCTGACAAAGCTAATAAATACATACTTAGTAGCAAAACCAGCAACAACCATAACAACATGTGTTGTGTGTGTATGTGTGTGTACATGTGTATGTGTGCATGTGTAAGCCAGGAGATTATGGGGAATCTGACAAAAAGCCAGGCGATGCTGAGATTGCTTACCTCTTTTTGTGGTTCTGAATGTGAATACTGGACCTGAAATCACACCCAGACTTTTACTGACAATGCAGAACTCATGGCTCTTTCTAAGCAATGACACTCATTTGCCTATTTATGAAGTATGCTACTATACAACAGGTGCTAAAATTGTTAGTCTTCTTGGTATTTTCCTCTTCAGGTGTGACCTCAAAATTGATGTTATTGATGCTTCCAACTATGGTCTTCTACTTGATACTCTTAACCTCATCTCAGTGTGTTTCCAAAATCACTCCCAGGTCCATCTACTTCCCTTCAGCTTTTCAATCATTTTTTCTCACTTCCTACGTAGCCAGGTCAAAATTCCTTTCCTCCTTTCTTTACTAGATCATAATTCCTTGTCCTTAGATTAATTATATAATCCACCTTTCTTCATTTATGAGAAAATCTAAAACCATGGAGATCAATACTATATATATTTTATGTTTTTATCCCCTAAAATTTGATTAACCAAGTAACTCCTTTGTAGTGGGCATCTCAGAGCAAGGGTCAAACCTGCAGGCTGTGGATGTGCTGGGAGTCTAATTGCTTAGGAGGACGTCATTACTGAGGAGGCAATGACTGGACGCCTAAACACAATAAACATTTACTAAATTGGGAGTCTCCGTTCTTCACAATCTGCCCTTACATTTTCAAACCACGTAAAGGAATGGGAAGAAACTCATTAGAAAGGACTTTTGAGAGAGGCATTAAAGGTGCGTTAGATGACAAAAAGCAAAAAAGAAACTTGAATATCCAAAACCATATGTGGTTCATCTTGCATATACTTCTACTGGCATTCATAAGTCTGAACCAGCCCCACAGATCCATGTCAGGTTTTCAGATGAAAGAGATTCTAATCAGGCTGCACCTATGAGATAGTTATATTAGTAGGGAAGCAGTGAGAACTTAGAGCACACAATTTTGTATCCTGAAAACAGGAGTTAGATGAGGTTGATTTTCCTCTATTCCTTCATGGTAACTATTGAATAACTTAAACACAAGTAGATTGGGTGAAGTATAAAGCTGACAGAATATAGGAGTGTGTGGAAGTTTCATGTGTGGCAGTGTAGATGGGGATTTTGTGAGTTCCAGCAGCAGCAGCTGTTTAGAGAACTTGCCAGAGGCGCTCCAACTGTCATCAGGGACCATGAGATTTCAGGGACTTCAAAAAACCTGAGCATTAGAAAAGTTAAGTTAAATTTCAGATAAAAATGGCTATGGTGCTTGCCCATGGAGCGCCACCAGTGTTATTGTGATCCATCCACTTTGGTGTGGTCCAAGAAAGAGAAATTCACTACGTTGCACAGGTATTTATTGTGTTGTCTTCCAAGTCCTGGCAGCAATCCTAGGATGTAAGCATCCTACTGATTCCCATTTGACAGGTAAGGAAACTGAGTTCAAAAGGATTTAGAATTTACACTTTACAAGTCAAATCAGTCTTCTCAGTTTTTCTTTTCACATCTACCTAATATATTCAAGTGATCTATCACATCAACCTGGAGCATTGGATGAAAACTGTTTAATTACCTGCTTGGGCTTTGCTTAATCTTTTTTTCTTCCCTCTCAATACATATGTTTAAAAGTCAGCATAAAATGCTTCTACTTTTGTTTTTAATCTAAAAAAAATACATAAGTCTCAAATCTTTAAGCTAACATGTTCATTTGAGTCTGAAGACTCTTAAATGATTTATTCTCCTTTAATAGCTGAATTGTGGACACATTTTCTTTTCTATAGAATCTGGGTCATTTAATGAGTTACTACTATGTTTTTAAAAGTGTTCACCATTTTCCACATTTTCACTGATATTTTTTTTCCAAGATGATTTCTACCATTGCTAAAATAATTTGTCAATATTTGTTATTAAAATTTCAAATACCTTGCATTTTTTTCTGCAAAGACTTTCATCAGATGCATCTTACAATGTGAATGGAAATGGAATGGAAGTGAATTTGTATTACCTACCCAGCAAAGGCGCTCATGTAATGGGATTTTAAAAATGTGAACCAATTGTTCAAAACTCAGTTGCACTCAAGTACAGTGTTGTTAAACCCGTGGAGTCTTTGATGCTGTAAGCTGATTTTATTTTCTGTTTCTAGCATGGGCATAAATAAAAATATAGAAAAGGATTAATGATACCTTTTAAAATTATTATGTGTAAAACTTCCAATCCAAGAAAGTACAGAATTTCTGATAAGCACTGGGTTACAACACCTTCTTTATTCAATCTAACAAGGAAAATGTGGAAAAAAGTTGATATAACTCAAATATTCTAAAAATTTAAAACTAAACAAGCGTGGTTACTTTAGGTCAGTGTATTTGTCATGAAATGAATTCAGTTCTTCATGCCTGGTGCCTGGTCTGCTTCTCTGTAACACACAGTGCAGTACTTTACCTTCTATTCCTTCTCCTCATTACCCACTTTTTTTTTGACACCCAATCTCTATCACTTCTCCGTCAGAAAACATCAGAATAACTTCTCCGCAGGACTGAAACTTAAAAGTTATCAGAGTAGGTTTCTAATGCCCAAAGATGCTTTGCAGTGAATATCTTTGTGTGTACATATTCAGTTTGATTTTATTTTTGTATGTATAATACAGGGCTTAAAAATTTGGTTCCAGGTAACTTTGATTGAAAGTGATGATAAGTAATTAAAAGGTAAAATTATCTATTTTCTGAATTCCCAAACCCAAATCTTGTAATGGTAAAGATAAGGTTGCTTTTAAAAAGGAAGCTGGACCGCATTGCAAATGTCTTTCTTAGTATCATAAATAGAAACTGCAGAGCATTCCTTTCAAGTACTTTCAAGGGGCCAAAAGGGCTTAGAGTTTATTGCAATTTGCAGCCAGTTCATTTGCTTCCTTATGTTTACATGCTGAGCAATTTTCATTAATTCTGAAGCTAACAACATAGAGGATGATATTATAGGATTACATACACTCTATTGCATGCAATTGTGCCATAGAAAGTTCCCTCCCTCTCCTTGCCTCTGCTAAGACAAAGATCTTTAATAAAGTTGAGTGAGATTACTGTAAACACACTTCCCAGCCTCGATTATAACAGTTCAGAGATTTCAGCAATGTCGAATACATTGCCACTTCCTGTGGAGCAGAGCCACCTGTCAGAACAATACATTAGGGGGAGGGGTGGAGAGGAACTGTGAAATGGATAATTTGGGATTGCCTTGTGAGGGTAATTCCCAAAAAGGATTATCTATTGCCGATTCTTGATGAAACATTGATTTTTTTTGAAAATATTCAAGGAAAGGCTTCATCCAGTAAAACTCAGATTCAGAAATTAAAAGGTAGGCTCAATTCACAATATTTATAAATGTCAGGGTAAGGTGTTCTTTTAAACATTGTGACCAAAAGTGTCCTAACATAAAGCATTTATAAAGCATTTAAAATTGTATCAACATAATATGAGCTATACAATTGCTTCCTTAATTTGCAGAAAGAAAATATTTGGTTTGCATTAATTTCAAGAAATATGCAATGCATATTCAACTTTCAGTTTCAAAGGTCTGGTGCATGTTCTGTCAGGGGAAGAGAGCATCCTGAGAGTGTTTTGTATAAAAGCAATTTAGAACATAGGCTATCAACAGTTAAGATGCTCCAAATTAGATGATGCCTTGATCTTGACAATAGTACCTTCAAGACTGCTTTCTCTTTGTGTGTATTGAGTAGGCTAACACTACACAAACCCTATCAGGTAGGAATTCTTACTATTATTTTGCAAGTTAGGAAACAGAGACACTAAGAAATACAATTTTCACAAGCTCAAACAGCCTGTAAAAAAGCAGAGTTCAGACGTGAGGCTCAGTAATCTGGTTCTATGTTTCATTCTAAGCTATAAAATAAATACAAATAATGGATCTAGCAATTGTGTCTTCTTCTGAAGATCCAGGGATAGTTGTGTCTAAAAACTGATTTCCAATAGTGCTAATGTATGAATTTGAACTCCAGAACAACTTAATTAAATATAAATAATCAGGAAAATTGCTTTTTCATTCAATTCCCTATCAACTGTTTTTTGTTTGTTGTTTGTTTTTTGTTTTATTAAAAGAATTGCTCCTTCAACTGATTAACATCATGCAACTACCGCAACTGCCAATAACACAGTGGATACTCCCTGGACAAATTTTTTTAAGGATTTATTTATTTGAAAGTCAGAGTTATACATAGAGAAGAGGCAGAGAGAGGGAGAGACAGAGGTCTTCCACCTGCTGGTTCACTCCCCAGATGGCCACAAAGGCTGAAGCCAGGAACCAGGAGCTTCTTTCAGGTCTCCCATGCAGGTGCAGGGGCCCAAGGACTTGGGCCATCTTCTGCTGCTTTCCCAGGCCATGGCAGAGAGCTGGACTGGAAGTAGAGCAGCCAGACTAGAACCAGTACCCATATGGGATTGCGGCACTTCAGGCCAAGGCGTTAAGCTACTGCGCCACAGTGCCCTTCCTGGACAATTTTTAGATTCCTTCATAAGAGTAGTACATGAGCGTCTTAGGAAGAATATATCACCATTTCCAAATATCATTTGTAAGAGGCAACTTCTATGACAATATAAGTTTGTAAGTACATCTCAAGAGAAGGAAAACTAATGTAGTTACATATGGATAAAAACCTTGTACCAATAAATATGAAAACAAGGAATAGGAATTTGTCTTTTATTCTGGATAGTTATTATAGAAATAAATCACTTAAGCTTCTAAGAAAACAATGGGACTGCCAGCACCGCAGCTCAATAGGCTAATCCTCTGCCTGCTGAGCCAGCACCCCGGGGTTCTAGTCCCAGTTGGGGTATCAGATTCTGTCCTGGTTGTTCGTCTTCCAGTTCAGCTCTCTGCTGTAGCCCGGGAGTGCAGTGGAGGATGGCCCAAGTGCTTGGGCCCTGCACCCCATGGGAGACCAGGAGAAGCACCTGGCTCCTGGCTTCAGATCAGCGCAGTGCACTGGCTGCAGCGTTCTGGCCACAGCGGCCATTGGGCAGTGAACCAACGCAAAAGGAAGATCTTTCTATCTCTCTCTCTCTCACTGTCCACTCTGCATGTCAAAAAATAAAGAAAGAAAGAAAAGAAAAAGAAAACAATGGTATCACTCAAAACAAATGAGCTATAATTTTGCCAGTAGTAGAGATTGATGATATCAAAATCTATACAGAACTATGGAGATATCGAGTGGGCAAGATGGCGGAATAGGAAGGGAGCACACCGATAGTCTGGGGAGAGACAGTTTAATAAAAGTGGAGATACTGCAGGTTCAAGGAAGAGTAGGGGAAGAAACAGCAGAGGAAACCCTTCCGGAACTGGAGATTCACAGTGGACCTGCGTGGAGAGCGTGGGAGCTCGCAGTTTGGGACACCAGCAGCAGATTCAACACACCAGCGCTGGAACGCGAGGTGAGCCGAAACTCGATAGTCCGATATACCAGCAGAGAAGCGGAAAGAGGAGCCTAGAGCGAACAAGGCTTGAAACCCTGCGGGGAAAAGTTCACCAGGCTAACTAGAAGAGAGAGAGAGAGGGGGGAAAAAAAAAAAGTGACTCATACGGACACGAGTTTCTCTCTCTCCGCTCACCTCTCAAAGGTGAGCAAGACAAAGAGCAGGCGCCATTTTGGACATACGTCATAAGCAGGGCGACCTCGGGTCGGCACCGGCCCGAGCCTAGCAGAAAAACCTGACTCTGGGCGGGAGGGGTGAAATAACAGGAGATTACAACCTAATGAATGTGTGGTGCTAATGAACTGAGACTGTGAAAAGAGAGACGGTGGGGGAGAGAACTCACAGAAATCACGAATTCATGTGAGTACTCTCCAGAGACGCTACAGTTCAGTAGCCTTGGCAGCCCAGTGGGAGACTACAGGAGAATCTGAGCCCACACAAAGGGCCGCAAAGATTCCTTCTCTGGTCCTTGGGAAAGAGCTTCCGATCTCTGGCTCCCGTGGGTATATCATTCGCCTGCTAACCACCCCCAGTTCCATTCAGCTGTGTGGAATTACTTCCCTTTTAAACCAAAAAAAAAAAAGTAACAGAGAGAGATTTACCACGCCTAACCTGGGAGTGTCTCCTTTGACACACCCTCAACCCTGAGGAACCAAACAGAGCTCTCAGGCCACACCCATCTCAAGCCTCTAAGGCTCCATCAAAAGCAGACAGTCCACTTAATCTAGAGTCATAGAATAACAAGAAAAAAAAACCACCACAGTGAGGAAACCAATATGCCAAACAACAAACGCAAAAACCGAGGTAACAAGAACAAGGAAGACACTATGGCACCCCCAAATGTAAAAGACACCCCAATTCAAGATTACGAAGATGATGAGATAGAAGAAATGCAAGAAGCAGATCTCAAAAAATTGATAAGAACACTAAGAAGTACTCAAAAACAAATTCTTGAACTACAGAAATCCTTAATGGACAAGGTAGAAAATCTCTCTCGTGAAAATGAAATATTAAGGAGAAATCAAGCTGAAATGAAACAACTAGTAGAACATGAAACTGTGATAGTGACGAGAAATCATAATGAAGTGAAGAATTCAATAGATCTAATGAAAAACACATTAGAGAGCCTTACAAACAGAATGGGTGAGGCAGAAGAGAGAATATCGGACTTAGAAGACAGAGCACAGGAAACTATACAGTCAAACCAAAGAAAAGAAGAGGAAATTAGAAATCTAAAAAATATTGTTGGGAATCTACAGGATACTATTAAAAAACCCAACATTCGAGTTCTAGGAGTTCCTGAAGGCATGGAGAGGGAGAAAGGATTAGAAGGCCTTTTTAGTGAGATACTAGCAGAAAATTTCCCAGTTTTGGAGAAGGACAGAGACATCCTAGTACAGGAAGCTCATAGAAGCCCTAGTAAACATGACCAAAAGAGGTCCTCACCACAACACGTTGTAATTAAACTCACCACAGTGAAACAGAAAGAAAAGATCCTAAAATGTGCAAGAGAGAAACGTCAAATTACACTCAGAGGATCTCCAATTAGACTCACGGCAGACTTCTCAACAGAAACTCTACAAGCTAGAAGGGAATGGCGAGACATAGCCCAGGTACTTAGAGAGAAAAACTGCCAACCCAGAATATTATATCCTGCCAAGCTCTCATTTGTGAATGAAGGTGAAATAAAGACCTTTCATAACAAACAAAAATTGAAAGAATTTGTTGCCACTCGTCCAGCCCTGCAAAAGATACTTAAAGATGTATTATACACAGAAACACAGAAACACGGCCATCAACATGAAAGAAGATAAACGAAGGGAACCTCACAGCAAAAGATCACAGGGAATTCAAAGCATACATTTGGATAAAGAAATTATGGGACATGTACTCTATAGAATACTATACAGCAGTCAAAAACAATGAAATCCGGTCATTTGCAATAAGATGGAGGAATCTGGAAAACATCATTCTGAGTGAATTAAGCCAGTCCCAAAGGGACAAATATCTTATGTTCTCCCTGATCGGTGACAACTAATTGAGCACCAAAGGTGAAACCTATTGAAGCGAAATGGACACTATGTGAAACAGTAACTTGATCAGCTCTTGTGCTGACTGTTGTACAATGTAATACTTTATCCATTTTAGTAATTTTTTTATTCTAGTACTATTGGTTGAACTCTCTAATTAACACACAATTATTCTTAGGTGTTTAAATTTTAACTGAAAAGTGATTCCTGTGAAATATAAGAGTGGGAATAAGAGAGGGAGGAGATGTACAAACTGGGACATGCTCAATCAGTCGTGCCCCAAATGATGGAGTTAGAATCGTGCCAGGGGTTTCCATTACAATCCCATCAAGGTGGCATGTACCAAGGCCATCTCACTAGTCCAAGTGATCAATTTCAGTTCACAATTGATCACTCTGATAGGTCTAAGAGTCAAAGGGATCACACAAACAAGACTAGTGTCTGCTAATACTAACTGATAGAATCAAAAAGGGAGAGAATGATCCAGCATGGGAAGCGAGATACACAGCAGACTCATAGAATGGCAGATGTCCTAAATAGCACTCTGGCCTCAGAATCAGCCCTTAAGGCATTCAGATCTGGCTCAAGAGCCCATGAGAATATTCTAGGCATGGAAAGCCAAGACACTCTGAAAAAAAAGACCTAAATGAAAGATCTCTGTGAGTGAGATCCCAGTGGAATGAATGGGGCCATCAAAGAAGGAGGTACCTTTCTCTGAAGGGAGGAGAGAACCTCCACTTTGACTATGACCCTGTCGGAATAAGATTGAAGTCAGCGAACCCTAAAGGCTTCCATAGCCTTGGCAACTCATGACTAGAGCCTAGGGAGATTACTGATGCCATAAACAAGAGTGTCAAATTGTTAAATCAACTTCAGGAGTCACTGTGTACTTACGTCTCATGTGGGATCTGTCCTTAATGTGTTGTCCAATGTGAAGTAATGCTATAGCTAGTACTGAAACAGTATTTTACACTTTGTGTTTCTGTGTGGGTGCAAACTGATGAAATCTTTACTTAGTATATACTGAATCAATCTTCTGTATATAGATAATTAAAAATGAAAAAAAAATCTTGGTGTTAAATTGGAAATTGCCTAGAAAATTAATCAATTTTTTAAAAAAATATATCATGTAGGATCTCTGTCCTTAATGTGCTATACATTGTGAATTAATACTATAACTAGTACTCCAACAGTATTTTTCACTTTATGTTGCTATGTGAGGGCAAACTGTTGAAATCTTTACTTAATATATAGTAAACTGATCTTCTGTATATAAAGAGAATTGAAAATGAATATTGATGTGAAACAAGGGGAGAGGGAGTGGGAAAGGGGAGGGTTGCGGGTGGGGGGGAAGTTATGGGGGGAATCCATTGTAATCTATAAGCTGTATTTTGGAAATTTATATTCTTTAAATAAAAGCGTTATTAAAAAAAAAGAACTATGGAGATATCAATACTAATAATATATTTGGCAAATTAGTATTTATTGTGAGTTCATTTGGCATTAGGCACTGGGTGGAGCACCTATTGCAATGTCTCATTTAGTCTTCATTAAAAAAAATTGATGTAAGTAGTACTGTCATTCCTATGTTCATTATAGGAAAATTAACAGAAAAGAAGTAGAGTGTCTTTTCAAGGTCAAATTTCTTAAAAGTAGTAAAGATGATATCAAAATTCAGGTTAGGATAACTATAGAGTATATATAACCCTTAACTGTCCTTAAATTAATGATACATAATAGATTTACACAAAATTAGTCTAATGAACTATTCTTGGATGATTTTTCATGAAAATAATGTATGCCTTTCGTATATATCACTGGTAATGCAAGGTCAGATACAATATTCACAAAAACTGAAGACTAATATAGTGGTAAGACTTTCAACTAATAATCCTCATCCTGGGAATTTAACAGAAGATCTGATAAAGCCAGAACATTTATCATAAATTAATGAAACTCTAACAATAGGTGAAACGTAGAATAGCCTTTGGGAAACTTACAGGAAGTGCCATACAGCCTCAATCCATCAGGTTTCTGTGAAACAGGTCAGAACAAGGAAATGAAACTTCCTTCTAAGTTCATTCCATCAAAGCACTCAATCCCCCAGCCTGCTACCTGTGAGGCATTAGCTTTCAAAATAAGGCAGAAGGTTTATTCTTTTCTGTTTTTTTGGCTCCTACCAGCCTTTTCTGAAAAAGCAGTATTTACTTAAATAACTGTAACTGACGTTAAAAACAGCAGCGCTCCGAGGGGATGAGGATGAACTTTATAATATAAAGAAGTCACTGACAGTGATTCCTCAAAATGGCTTGAAATGCTCCACACTCCTCACAGTCATCTCTGACAATCAGGGCCGTGTGTATTTATTTGTAGAAAA
Source organism: Sylvilagus floridanus (assembly GCA_949820135.1). Lineage (NCBI taxonomy): Eukaryota > Metazoa > Chordata > Mammalia > Lagomorpha > Leporidae > Sylvilagus > Sylvilagus floridanus. The sequence continues at coordinate 26,058,628 of OX463246.1, read as the reverse complement.
GGATTGCCAGATTATCATTTCTTACCATTGGTTTTGCATTTACTAGAGTTGAGTTGAAGGAATTTGTAGGCTATGGCCCTATCAAGGTTGTCATGACTACACTCTGTCACCCTCAAGCAAAAGGAAAATACAGCGCAGAGTAATAAGTGCAGCCTAAAGCAGATTTTATAAAAGACCGGCCAAAGAGCTTTGCCAGGATTCTCATCTATCTTAAATACTAGGAGTCAGAACTATGACAATTGCTAATGGTTTGATGTCTCAATATTTGCCCTGGCTGTCTCCATTGAGGTTTTTAAGGGTTTCTATAGGATAAATGAGGAGGAGAAATTCTCAGTGCAAACGGAGTAAAGTGCTACTGGCACCTTAATTAGCCTTGCTGTTGATTCTCCCAGAGTGCCACGACAAAGGCCAAATCAATAGCAGCGAGCACTAGAGCCAGCAGCCCTTTCTCATCGCCTCTTCTTTCCTCCTCTTTCTCTTTCCCCGTTGCTTTTACTTCTCTTTCTTGCTGTATTTATTACCATTGACATAAGAGCTCAAGCATTGCAGCTGGTATCAGTCGTCCTAAAAGAATGACTTTCCAGCATTTAGAAACCTCAATTGCAAATTGACATTTCTGTAACATCCAAATGCATGATCATTTTTCTAGTCATTCATTTTTATTATATCTTACAAAAATATGAGTCCCTGAGGATGAGGAGGAAAATGAAGTCTTCCTTCACTGCAGATGGTTTGAGAAGCACTGATCTGGAGTCTCAAAGCCAAATACTGACCTACAAAGTTGGATCTTTCACAGCTACCCCCACACAACAACCCCTGGGAGGGTGGGGATAGAGCAGAGGGGCAGCTTTCAATATGTCTTTATTGGCAGACAAATTCAGAGATTAAAATTATTTCTCTTCAGGCTTGTCTGACTGCGTAATTTTTCATGAGAATGTGGATTGCAAGGCAGAATAAAACCACCTACTGAAAGTACATGAAATTCCCCTACCCTAGTGATTTAAGGTGAACCAACAAGATTGGGCAATATCAATGCATAAAGGTTGATGCACATTTTACAGTCAATTCTTGAAACTTTAAAGTTTAACCGATTGCAAATATTCTCCCTGAATATACATCTTCCAGAATTAGTAAAAGTGACCGGGGTGAATGCCAGCATTTCTAGGTCAGATCTGGATAGGATTTTGCTCACAGGTTATTGGAAGATTTTCAGAACAAATAGTTGATCTCATACAATTATTCGGCAATACAAGTGTGGCTCAAAGGGGAAAAATAAATATTGGTTCAGAATTTATCTTAGCAGAGGATCATAGACTTTAATCCTTTGCCATTCAGAATCACATACACACACACACACACACACACATATATATACACCTATGCCATCGTGTATGCTTTCAAGTTATATGTAAATGGGCTTTAAAATGTCATAAATATTCTCATTATCTTCTAATTCCATTTTCTGTCTTTTAACGATTTTATTTATTTAATTGAATGAGTTACAGAGAGGCAGAGGCAGAGCGAAAGACAGTCTTCCATCCACTAGTTCACTCTGCAAATGGCATGGCCAGAGCTGAGACAATCTGAAGCCAGAAGCCAGAAGCTTCTACAGGTCTCCTTAGTGGGTACAGGGGCCTAAGGACTTGGGCCATCCTCCACTGCTTTCCCAGGACATAGCAGAGAGATTGGAAGTGGAGCAGCCATGACTTAAACCAGTGCCCATATAGGATGCTGGCACTGCAGGCGGTGGCTTTACCTGCTATACCACAGCATCGCCCCCCATTTTTTTGAAAAACAATTATTAAAATATAATATACATACCAAGAAATGCATTGAAGTGAACATATCAATGAGTTTTTTGTCATCTGGTCACCCTAATTGCCAATGTTTAAATTAAGAACAAAGCATTGCTAGTCTCCTGAGAGTCCTCACTCTCACTTTGCTTTCCATTCCTTTCTTTTTAACATGGGAAACAAGAACATATTGCTATTTATGTATTATTGGGTGAAACAGTATCTATAACTATAACCAAATGATTGACATCCACACAATATTTATCCTCTCTATATTTTAAATTCCACAAATAAGAGAAAACATGATATTTTTCTTTTAAGAGATCTGGAGGTCTGGCTAATTTCCCTTAGCATAATGATCTCTAGTTGCATCAATTTTGTTGCAAATATCAGGATTTTCTTCTTTTTAATGGTGGAGTAATATTCCCTTATTCACACACACACGGGTGCACACACACAAATTTTCTGTACCCATTTATCATTTGACAGACATCTAGGTTGATTCTTTGTCTTAGCTATTGTGATTTGTTTTGCTATAAACATGGGAGTGCAAGTAACTCTTTCATATATTGCTTTCATCTCCTTTGAATATATGGCCAGCAGACACATGAAAAAATACTCAAGGCCACCAGCCATCAAGTAAATGCAAGTAAGAACGACAATAAGGTATCAACTTGCCCCAGTTAGAATGGTTATCACCTAAAATTAAAAATAATAAGAAATGCTGGTGAAGATGCAGGAAAAAAAGTACCCTAAAACACTGTTGGTAAGAATTATGGAAGACTGGTAGTTCCTCAATAAAGAAAATACAGAGAAAATACGGAGATTGCTCAGAAAAGTAAAATTAGATCTTCCATATGACTCGGCCATCTCATTCTTGGAAATACATTCATTTTCTTTTTTCAAAGATTTATTTATTAATTTATTTAATTGAAAGGCAGAGTTAGAAGAGAGAGGGCGAGACAGAGAGACAGAGATTGAGAGAACGAGAGAAAGATCTTTCATTTACTGATTCACTCTCAAAATGGCAGCAATGCCCAGAAATGGACAGGCCAAAGTCTGGAACTCCATCCACGTCTTCCATTAGTGTGGCAGGGACTCAAATACTTGAGCCATCTTCCACGACTTTCCCAGGAGTGTTGCAGGGAGCTGGACTGAAAGTGGGGCAGCCAAAACTCAAACTGGCATTCATATGGGATGCCGGCATAGCAGTTGGTGGCTTAATCCATTGCTCCATAATGCTGGCCTTTAATTTAATTTTCTATAAACCTTTTGAGCCCTTTTCTTACATATTTAGGGGGCAGAAAATGTTTATTATGAAAATCTACTTATGTGTTTCAAAAGTTTTACACCAACATGAATTTATTTCTAAATTTTTTTTCCGTAACATTTTTTGAACACCCATGTATACACACACACACACACAAACACACATTGGAAACACTAGCGGCAGGATTTAATATTTTACACCTGATTAGAGCACAATACATGAATGACAACTGTGGTTACCCGTACCAAGATCTTTTGTCTGATCCTTTTTTGCTCTTTTTTTTTTCACATAAAGATGATACATTTTTCTGAGTCTCTTTTCTTACAGAAAAGAATTAAAACTGAAAGTTGTCTAGTTTTTCTCAGGAAATGCTTTTAAAACCACTGTCAGTTCAAAGGATTAAATGAACAAAATATAGAAGAATATGAAGTTCCGGAATGGAAGTTGAAATAAAACCATTTGTTACTCTAAGTCTAAATTCAAAAATGCAATGGATCCTCAAAACTGAGCCTGGAAGTAAATTCTCAAAGACAAACACTGTGCTTAAAAAAGAACACATTTAAAAAGAGCACTTGGTTCTCTAATTCTTGACAAGTGTGGCTCATTTTCACTTGCTTTAGATGGATGCCTTGTAGGTTACAAATGATTTTACTCCTCAGAGAATTTTCAAAGTACATGTGGACTCCATTATGTTCCGATCCTCCTCCCCACTCCATTAAAATAAAAGGAGAGAAAGAAAAACTAAAAGCTTAACCGATATGCATTGAAAGGGATGATTAATTTGGAACTATTTTTGTTAGAGACAATCAAAACTAGCTGGTCAGCCCCACAAGGTAGATAACTGCGCAATTGTTAATTGTTTGATTCGCTGTTTCTCCACCAGGGCATCTTTGTGTGCATGCCATTAATATTCAAGCACAAGCACATTAATAAGCAAACCGAAGCCTCAATTTGCAAATATCAGTTGGAGTTAGATTTCCAGAGGACATAGTAAAATTTGGAGAAGCTGCCTGGTGCTGGGTCACTACATCTTCTACAACAAAGACGACTGTATAAGGATAAAAGTCAATTTTCAAAGAAAATTTTACCAATTTTACAAATCCTTTGAATGTGGATTCAACTTAAAGCGTTATTATGCTATTTAAAAAGCTCAAATTTATTCAACACTAATAAGTAAATCTTATGCCAGAAATGGATTTCCTGCTCTTGTTTTGAACCTTATTTCCACTAAGCTTTGCACCTTCATAATCCCTTCTTTTCAATTCTACTTGTTTTGCCAGGAATTTAGGAGCTTATGACATCAAAATAAATAGCCCACAGAATTGAGCAAAACTGAATAAAAATTTGAGCCTGTTTAAGAGAAGACAATACTGACACAGGAAGGCGACCTCATACTATTCTCATAAAATTATTATTTGACAACAAATTTCGTTTGAGATGCATTTCTTGAAATCCAACCTAAATAAACATCTTGTTTACAGAAAGACGTTAAGTCGCTGTACTGACCCACGTTGTTTCAAGAGCTTCTCATCAACTTTCTTTGCACCACTGAAACACAGAAATTTGGTCACCGAATCTGGTCCCACACAACCCTTCTTTGTTTCCCTTAAATTTAGAGTAGAAGTAGCAGAAGGATACAGTAGTTTGACAGTGACTGGTAAAAATACATGTTCAAGTCTTGCTCTCCTTTTAAGAAAGCTCTGGGTCAGAGTAGTGAACCAGACCAGACATGGTAGAACTCAAACTCCCGATGAGGGGATGGGCTGCTATGCTGCTGAGGAGTCCTTTGGGTTCAGGGACTCAGAGAAGAGAACAGAGCCCCAGTGATGGAGAAGGTAGGATGATGCCAGCTCAGACACAGGGCATAATTCAAGCAATCAGTGTGATGGAAGTAGTTAAAAGAGAATTTCTACAATCGTGACATGCTTTCAATGATTCTAAGTGATTTAAACACTAGATCGCTCTAGATGGGAAATGTTAAATTTCTTGTCAAAGTGGCTGTGATCTCCTTTAGTATGTAGGCACTGTCCGCTTTCTGCAAGTCTATGTTAAAGATCTACCTTGTTTAAAAAGATCTATCTTGCTTAAAAAGAAGATCTATCTTGTTTAAAACAGAGAAAAATGAACCAAAAGAGTTAACATACATCAATCTGTTGAAGGCTGAACAAAAACTATAACAAAAATTTTTATCAGATCATTTCTCTCTAAAAAAGAGTTATTTATACATTACCTTTTAAACTAGAATAGCCATCATGATTATGAATCTCAGCCAAATATGTTTCTCTTTTTTTTTTAACCTCTTCTCACTGCTATTGTCAGAAGTGGCTGTAATCTCATGCAGATGAGATATTGATCTGTTGCCCATGTTCACTGAACAGCCAAAGGGGAATCGCATTACCAGCTACAAACTCCATCAATCATAGTCTCCTTAATAACCGCACTTAAACGATCTCTCTTGGCATTAACTTATATTGCACCTATGGCTGGCATCCAGACTTCAAAAAGAAAAAGGTCCATTTGAAGAGTAGGTTTGAGGCCACTGTTGATAATTTAAATAAAAGGTTTTAGGCTTCCCCTAGAACAATAGGTTTTTATTAAATTAGCTGATTTAATCCAGTTAATTTTTTTCAGATCTACACAATTACAGCAGAGGATGTGTGGATTTGTTTATAAATATAGGATTATGTCTTTAACACCCAAATTAACTATGTCTAAATGAAGCTTGCACCTGCACACAGAACCTGAGGACATATCTTTGGATTGCACTCTTGGCTATTTAATGCATTTCCTTTTTCTGTCTCCCTGCCATTTGGTACAATTGCATATTTGAAAAGTTATTATAAAATAACAACCAAAAATAAGAAAAAATGGAAATGGAGATAAAGAGGGCTAGAATGACAACTTAAAGAAAAAAAAAAAAACTATCACTATTCCTGATGGGGGAACTAATGAACTGTTCTTTCAAGCAATTGCTTCTTTCCCACTGTCAGCTCAGTTGTCCCACTTCACCTCTGACGGCCAGGACAGAAGAGAAAATCAGAAAGAGGATGTAAAAAATGCACCAGCCTTGGGATGCTTTGTTTCCCTGGCTCTCCCCTGGTCTAACAATGACAGCAATTCAGAACCAAGTCCAGGTCAAATAGCTATTCCTGCCACACCCCACTTGGATCTTCATTCTCTCTTTTTCCCAAGTTTGTTCCCACCTAGAATGTGACTGAGTTTACATCCCTCTTCTCAAACTGCATTGGTCCAAGACATCTTTCTGAAGCTGATTATAATACAGCTTCTTAGCCTTTCTCCTATGCCGAGCAGCAGGTGGTAGTAAGGTGAGATCCAGGATGAGGCATTTGTCACAATTTCCAGGTAGAAGGTGGTGATTTATAGAAAGTCATATAAGCAGTTTGTATTTGGAATAGGCATACAGCATGGGAGGTGTTATTGTGGCTTCATTTTCATCCAGAAGCTGTTAAAACTTAATTGCTTCAGCAGAAAGAGGCAAAGGAGTTGATTAGATTTTCTTTATGTAAAATCTTCTATGATAGAAATTACGGCTATGTACAGTCTAAAACTAGAATCAACAAAATGAATACAAAGTCAAACAAATTGCTGATTCTTCCCTCTCCCGTTACTCCTTCTGATGTAAGCGAGTGTGGTAGAGCAAGGTGGTGTCTGAATCTGTTCACGCCAAATGATGAACAAAAGAAAGTTTTATTTCTCAATCCTTCCTCCAAAACAGACACAAAAGTATTTGTTTACGTTTAAAGCAAATAACTAGAGTATTAAATATGAATTAAAACCGGATATCTCAAATCATGTTACACAGAACACCACACTACAAAAGTTCTAATGATCCAAGTTCCTGTGTTCCCTATTAATGTGGGAAGCAACATATCAAATATTTCCATATGCATTACTATTCTGAGATTAAGAAATATTTATTTGATTTCAAAATTAACAATGTTTACTCCAAAAATGCATTTTTCTTTTTAAAAAATATTTCTTTAATTTACTTGAAAGCAGAAATTCACAGAGACAGCACGAAACAGATCTCTCATCCAAAAGTTCAGATCCTAAATGTCCACAACAGCTAGGACTAGGGTAGGCTGAAACCATAAGAATTCCACTTGGGTTTCCCACATGGTGCAGGAACCCATGTACTCAAACTACCATGGACTGTCCTCCAGGGTGCACATTAGTAGGAAATCCATTATGGGGTGTGGGTGTCCCAGGCTGTGTCTCAACACATGTTTTTCTAATTTACTGATGTCTAGTCATTTTGAAATTGTGGGTTTAAAAAATGAAGAAAATTAGGCATATCCTCATATCACATACAAATTTGTTGTGTTGGAACTTAGGCATCTCATATCAGAAGCCTGACACAAGTCCAGCTACTCCATTCCTATCCATCGTACTGCTAAACTACCTGGGAGGGCAGCAGATGATGGTTCAAGGGTTTGGGCCCCTGCCACCCACAAGTGAGCCTGGTTGGGGTTCCTGTCTCCTGACTTCAACGTGGCCCAGATCTTGCTGAGAGGGCCGTTATGGGAATGAACCTGCAGACTGAGTATGTCTCTCTATTTCCCCCCTCCCACCATCCTACCATCTTACTTATCTCTCTTCTTTGTTTCTCTGCCTTTCAAACAAATAAATCTTATTCAAAAGTTTACAAATGAGACGAGCATGCACTAATAAATTGATACAATTGCATACATTGTGTATCAGATACCATTTATGGCATTGACAAACAGAATATTTCTGAGCTGTTACTTATTACCCTGCTAATATACTAAGCACTCATGAATAAATAACTTCCACCACAGAGAAGATTTAAGCACATGTGTTTCCCTCCTTGCACTTTTCAAGGAATACATTTCATTACAGAAAAACCAGAAAAGAAAAATACAGCAAGGCATTTATAAAACTGTATGGGTTCTTTCTTCATGCAACAACCTCATCTGGGTTACCAAGTGTGCTAGCACATTTGGCCACACATATTTCTCTATGCACATAACAATCTGCAATTAATGTGCTTTTATTCCAGTTGCCAATCATGTGTCACTGTATGGATGGCATTATATGTATGCACACATGTGCACATATTTGTTTATGTGTATGACAATATTTTTACATCAAAACTAGTGGTGTATGTAAACTCCAAGATCCCTAACAGAGGATTCCCTTCACCAACATCTTTTCACATCAAAAGTTGCAACTTATTTCGCAACTCCGATTTCTAGGGCCTCTGCAAGACTTTTTCATTTCTCCACCATTCCATGCCCTTTCCTCGAGAATGCCACATTGGCCTGTGGATGTCTGCAGCCATGGCAACCCCCAGGCCAGCTGCAGATGTGTCCCTCCTGGCCAGGAGCCAAGGCGCAAGCCTGCTGTACCTGGACCACATCCGCTGTGGTTCTGCTGCAAGAGTGCTCTACAACCCTGCATGCCACGTCTAGGCTGCAGTACTGGGAGAGACCTCCGGGCGGCGAACCCTGAAGGTCCTCAGAGACCTCATGAGGAAGAATCCGGAAGGGAGTGCCCTGGATACCACTGTCCACCTGAAGGCTCCATGGGCCGCAGCTGTCTCCGTTGCCTGAAAGTGCATCTGAGCTTCCGTCGTGTGCACTTCCGACAGGCCCTGGGAAGAGTAGAAACCGGAAGGGAAGTGTCACCGTGAGCAAGCAGGAGCCCTGAGCCGCCAGTTTGTGCAGGAGGCTTCGTTGTTTTATTTTATTATTTTTTTAAGATTATTTATTGCTTTGAAAATCAGAGTTACAGAGAGAGAGGCGAGGCAGAGAGAGAGAGAAAGGGGTCTTCCATCTCATGGTTTACTCCCCAGTTGGCCATAACCGCCAGAGCTGTGCCGATCTGGAGCCAGGAGCCAGGAGCTTCTTCTGGGTCTCCCACATAGGTGCAGGGGCCCAAGGACTTTGGCCCAAGGATTTGGGCCATAATCTACAGCTTTTTCAGGCCATAGCAGAGAGCTGGATCAGAAGTGGAGCAGCCGGGTCTTGAACACAGGGCTTCAGGCCAGGGCTTTAACCCACTGCGCCACAGTGCCGGCCCCTTGGCTTCATTGTTTTAAATGGGACATGAAGATAGGTGGGGAAAAGCTTTCCAAATGGCAATGGCCAGGGTCCTTTCAGCACTTAATGCATGCCATATTCATATTGATCTCCTTGAGTCTTCCCAACAGCCCTGGCCACTATGTTCCACTGATATTCTCCCTTAGCAGATGGGGAAACAGGCTTAGGGCAGTTAAGCAGCTTCTGAATTTCACACAGCTGGTATAAATGAGGCACAATCATAGATCCCGCTGTTTATATTTTAATTATATTTATTTATTTGAAGGGCATAGCGACACAGTGAGAGAGAGAAGGAGAAAGAAAGAAAAAGCTGGATTGATTCCATCTTCTAGTTCTCTCCCCAAAGACCCACAATGGCTAAGGCTGTTCCAAGCCAAAGCCAAGAATCAAGATTGTCAACCAAATCTCCCATGTAGGTGCCTGGAATCCAGGTGGTTAGCTCATGGTAGGCTGCATATTGGCAGGAAGCTGGATTGGAAGTGGAGGTGCGACTCCATCCCAGGCACTCCAAGGTGGTATGAAAGTGTCCTAAGTGGCAAAAGGATTTGCTGTGCCACAACACCTGCCCCAAGATCACACTCTTAACTGCCACCCTGAGCCCATGTCCTGGTACTTTTTCTGCCCTACAGCATCCTAAGTATTGCAGTCTCTAGTTACAGGCAGTGGTAGCAGGGAACATCACAGCTACTGAACAATTCATTCATTTATTCAGTCTGCCATGGGCTATTCACTGTCCCATGTTCTGGGGATATGAGGGTGACATGGGCAGCCAGGGTTCCTGCCTTCTTGGAACCTAGCATTCAGGATTAAGATGCACAGAATAGGGCCAGCGCCATGGCTCAATAGGTTAATCCTCCCCCTGCGGCGCCGGCACCCCGGGTTCTAGTCCTGGTCGGGGTGCCGGATTCTGTCCTGGTTGCTCCTCTTCCAGTCCAGCTCTCTGCTGTGGCCCAAGAGTGCAGTGGAAGATGGCCCAAGTGCTTGGGCCCTGCACCCGCATGGGAGAACAGGAGAAGCACGTGGTTCCTGGCTTCGGATCAGCGCAGTGTGCTGGCAGCAGCGGCCATTGTGGGGTGAAGCAACGGAAGGAAGACCTTTCTCTCTGTCTCTCTCTCTCTCATTGTCCACTCTGCCTGTCAAAAAAAAAAAAAAAAAAGATGCACAGAATAAAGCAATAAGAATTGGTTCTTTCTTTTTTTAAATATATATATTTAAAAGAGACAGACATATCTTCCATCCACAGTTTCACTTCCCAGCTAGTCACAATGGCCAGATGCTGGGCCAGGCCAAAGTCAGGAGCTTCACCTGGGTCTCCCACACGGATGGCAGAGGTCCAAACTCTTGGTTAAGCCCTGCTGCTTTTCCCAGGCCATTCACAGGGAGCTGGATTAGAAGTGGAGCAGCTGGAACACGAACTGGTGCCTATGTGGGATGCCACAATTGCAGGTAGCAACTTTACTGACTATACCACAATGCTGGCCCCAAAATTGGTTTTCATATAAAAAATCCATATCGATCCCTAGCCTAATTCCAGTTTTACTTGTCATGTTGGTACTATACTTTGTTGAACGTAATATTTTTGCCTGTTGTCTTGACACACTAAGATGATTAATTTTAAAGATACACTGAATACTTTCATTAATGTCCTTTGTATTTGCTTGTTTATATAATGCATATTGGAAACATAGCTGCCTTTTAGGGCAGTACTATCTATTTAGTAAATACAAGTGAAATGGAAACATATAGAATATAATCAATGTCACAGGCCACCAGGATTTGCTGTAGCTTGATGTTTGAGAGTGTGTACTCAGAAGCCAGACTTTCGGGCTCTATAGCTTGTCTTTGACTTGCTTAGAGTATACCTTCAAAGCTCATCTCTTATCCTCTCTATAAAGTTGGCTTTCTCATCTGGAAAACCAGATGCAAATAGTGTATACAAGTATACAGGAAATAACAGAGGGAAAAGTCTGGGTAAGTGCAGGTTGGATTCTTGCAGGTTGGATTTAAAGGGAACAAATTCTGCAGAAGATAGTGGGTTTGTGACGCAGTTTCAACTAACTTTTCAGCATTCACCACAAGGAACCCTGCAACTGGAAAGACCGTTCAACATTTTGTTACACTGCAACTGGGACCAGCGCCCTTCAACTCCCATGTGGTTCAGGTATCACACTCAGACTTTCCTGGGAATAGGGCATGATTGGGTAGTGGGGACTCCTTTTAGACCACTATGGAGAGAGCTGCACGCTGCTCTTGCAGCAGAATTCTCAGGAACCACATAAATAAATCTTTCAGCCTAAAGATGAGTCTGCAGGACTGGGTGATATTCAGAGGGAAATATCACAGCATTCACTTCCCCTGTTATTATCTTTGTTGCTATTCAAATTCACATAACTCATGCTGTAATCTGTTTTCTTTTGCAAAATCTGAATGCTATTAAGATTTTAGAGGCAACTGTGAACAGTAAGAACACAAAAAGAGTCCCATTTTCCTTCAGTTTTATGGTAACCCTCCTATTTGGTACTGATTTGGTGTTTGTTCATTCCACAAATGTGATGGGTGTGTAAGAAAGTATACATATTTTATTCTGGACTATGGTTTGTGCATATTTACTCAGCAGGAACGTTTTGTTTTAGGTATCATTTAGAACCACTTTCTTTCCAGTAATCATAAAAATTATAGTTTTGGGAACCATTTCTGAAGAATTTGTGTTTTCATATTGAGAGATGGCCATAATTTCTATGACTCAAAGTCAATATTTTCACTGCAAACAAGTTGGTGTTTGGAGAATCCAAATTTATGCAGTAGGCTTATTAGCACAAGTCACCAACTAATGCTGGGATTTAGATAATGGGAAATTTTCAAATTAACATACAATGCAATTATTTTATCTTTTAAAAATCTGAATGAATATTCTACAACATATTGTAAGGTAAAGGTAATGAAAAGGAAATCAGAATGTTATTGTCTAGACTCAATGTTGTATGGCATAGCTTATAATACTTAAGGTTCTAATGGATACGTGCTATTCAAATCAGAAAACACAGTATGTATGTGATCAATGTGTCTGTGATGCTTAAAGATACAACTGTTGATTATTTCTGATTTTAAAATGTATTTTTCTGAGTCTCATTCTCTTTTAAACTATGTACTTTACATGTATACATACACACATACAATTAAACATTTACACCCAAATATAGAAAATAGTAACTATAATTGACATGAAAAAGACCATCAAAACTTTATTCATGAAAATTTATTCAGTATTTCTAGGTCTCCTTATTGTATAATTAAGTAAAAAATAAACAGCCTACTTCTATTCATTTCCAACATAAAGAAATAACTCAATATACACAGAAAATAAAATGAGGATTGAAGCCAATTTCTGAATAATCCAATCCAGCCTCCTCGCTCCCAACCCCCTGCAAGTTAGATTGAAAAGTTAGGCTTCCACATTTGAGTATCCATTGTGTGGAAATTCTACCTTAAATGTATTTATTGAATGGCATTTAAAGAAACTAAGAACTCAGCTAATATCTACACCATCTCTTTCCAACTTGCTCTTGAGAAAGTTGATTATATTTGGTATTTTGGTTTTTTTTGTTTGTTTGTTTATTGTTTGTAAAAAAATTTGTTTTACCAACTTCAAATGGTTTAAAAGAGGCTTAAGTAAAATAATGTCTGTGAAAGATTTAGCACAGTTTCAACCATAGAAATTGTAGAATAAATGACAGAGATAGTCACTTCCATTTTATGAATGTTGACAGAGAACATTAGTACAACTTGAAACCATATAGCATTGTGTACTTTCCCTGTTAGAAATTATATTGACACTCAATTATGTTGTGTAAACAAGTACTGTTTTTAGATTTTCTCCATGGAAACAAAGGATAAATGGATGAAAGTTTTGTGTGATAGGAATTGAACACTTATTTTATGTTTATCTTTATCATTTAAATATATGATACAGAGCTCAAATGCTGAAGTGTATCCAATGCAGCCCATTAGATTATAAATTCAAATATACATTACATATAAGCTGCACAGTCATACACAATATCCTCAATGTATAATTATGCAAGTAAATTAAAACATTTATTATCATGTGTTAAAATAAATGAATGACATGAAATTGTGTTTCTTAAATACAGATGCATTTGTGAGGAAGATCATGCCAGGAATAACAGAAAATTTAGTCCAGCTTTCTATCTAGGTGAGCCTCATGTTTCATCTCCCATGAAACCATCAAATCAACAACCTTTTATTATATAAACTCCAAACTACTTTGAACCCTATAAAATTGAATAATCCACTCTAGTCCTTTTTTATTTTTATCTACATACTTACACAATAGTCTTTTTCTTATGTCAATGCATTGATTTGCTATAATGAAGTTGCCCAGTCATCATTATTTACATTTTGTATTTCAAATGTCTTCATGTCACATAACAGAAATAGTCAGGTATTGTTTGAATTCACTTTGCCCCTTTCCTTTGCTGGTGAACATTTTAAGTAACATTTTCTACAGCAGTTCGGCAGCAGGAAACTTAATAGAGATGCTGTTTCCATAACAACAAATAGGATTTGAGCAAAAACACAATGCTCAGTGGTTACTGTTCCTCACAGCAGGTAAAAGCAGTTATTCAAAATTACAAGCAGCATGACATTGAAAAAAAATAAATTAAAGCAAGGGGTGCTAAGAGTTCTGTTCCATATTTAGTAAATGTTTAACTCATAAATGCTTGAAGGGGCAGCTGTAGGATCCTATTCCATGCAGTAGTTCCCTTTTGCACATGACTAGAAAATGAAGACTAGACGTGGACATTCAATTTTTAGATACTAACATCTCTTTGAGTCAGAAAGATATCCACAAGACAAAGTAGAATATTTGCTAAATTGACTACCTGATAATGTCTGATAGTTATTTATATACAATTTCTTGTTATCACAGTTATTTACCCATTTACAAAATTTTTCTCTAATTTGTTACTTTATTTTATTAAATTGAAAAATTTCATGAAGTTCCAAGATGTTTCATAGTAAAGCAATACATATAATTGGGCCTGAAAGACAACCATATTTTCATAATTTCTTCAGAATACTTTCTTATTCCAAAATCTCACTTCCTGGTTCCTATGATTTTTCATTTCCTTTTAAATAGGCAACTATAAAATACATGTAGACCCATATGTCTTTTTAGAGAAATAGGATTTTATTTTCAATTTATGTGAGTATTGGAAGAATATATAACTGTAAAGTCATAGCATAGTAAAATAATTAAAGTACAGTATTTTATAATATCAAATGCTCAGGAAGAACTTCACATGTAATAAACTGAAACCTCAACTCTTAAGAAAAACCCTTTGTTTATGATTCCTGACCAGAGGGGATGGAGCCCTATGACTCATATCAAGAAATCAGATTTTCTGCTTCTCAATGGGTGTATTTTCATTTACCAGCCTTTCTAATTGGCAGTTATTTCTTAGTGTAGGTAAGGTAGCTTCTCAAGAAATTAAAATTTCCTTCCTTGTTTTATCTGTTCCATGAAGGTGGATATGCCTGCTCTGTCTCCTGTTCTTAGTTATGGGAGCTTGAAGTAGAAACTGTGTGACAATGATTGTGTGTAATTCATAAAGTGGTTCATATTCTGTTCAGTCTGATATCACATCAATAATAATCTCTACAACATTTATCTTTGTGCCTTGACAAGAGAACATAAATGGTCTTTGTTTTTAGTAGTAATAGCCATTTGTTTACTTGGGCAATTATGTACTAGTTGAGGTTTGGAAATTTTATATATTTTATGTATTTATCATATATATGATATATAAATATATATTTGAACTAAATGAACATACTATTATTAAAGATAAACTAAACAGTTAAGTAATGTATTCAAGGTTATCTAGTGGGAACTGTCAGGTGTGGAGATCAAATCCAGGTCTGTCTGTATCTGGATTCTTCACCACCTGATGGGTGGCTGTGCATGTCTATAGGCTGAAGAGTGGTATTCACTCTCTCTTCTTCACTACACTAATTTCCCTTAACACATAGCTGGAGATTCTTGTACCCTTAGAGCATCCAGTACATCTTGCTTCTAGAAAATACCCAGTGACTGGCGAGCTGCTGAATGCAGTGGGCAGAAAATGATGAGCAGTGAGTTTAGAGCTGAAGATAAATGGAGAAATAGCTCATTGGTATTGACCTTGTGGTTGGCTGAAGTCTATGATGGCCCTGAAATTTCTATACCTTGCACAACTCTGTAAACTCTACTTCCCTTGAGTGCAAGCAAAACAGGTGAGTTATTTCTAACCACTGGAGTTTGACAATATGAAGGAGATTTGAAGATCTAATTTAATTCTCTAGTATGTTGACTTGAAACTAATTAGGAGATTATCTTGAGTCATCCCAGCCTAATCAGGGGAGTCATTTCTTTTTTTTTTAATTGATTTATTTAAAGAGAATATATTTCAAATATTTCATATATACAGATTTTGTTACATAGTAACAAATCTACCTGCCCTCATCTTTTATTTCTTATTTTTTAAAATTTTTGAGATGACATACTTTAAATTTACTTTATAATCATGAACTTATTGTCCACTAAATGATGAATTTGAGTATTATGTAGATAGACCACTATTCCTCAGGAGTATAGACAAGGGCTATAAACAATAATCAAATCTCAGGATGTCAATTTTGTTCATATACATTACATTTTTTGTACTCTCCATATTAGTTTCATAAATCAGAGAAAACATATGATATTTGTCTTTTGGAGACTGGCATATTTCACTAAATATGGTCTCCAATGGCATACATTTTGTTGCAGAAGTGGGGTCATTTAAAACAGGATCCAGGTGTGATGGCTTAAACCACCATATATAAGCCAAAAATCCATGTTGGAATGCTGTGCTGCTCTGGCCCAGCTTCCTACTCATGCTCCAGGGTAGGCAGCAGATGAAGAACCAAATGCTTGACCCTCTGCCACCTATGTGGCAGATCAGTCTGATGTTCTGGGATCCTGGCTTCAGCCTGTGCAGTGCTGCCTATTGTAGCCATCTGGGGAGTGAACCAGCAAACAGAAAATCTCTCTCTCTCTCTCTCTCTCTCTCTCTCTATTTCTCTCTCTCTTTGATCCTTTGCCTTTCAAACAAACAACAGTCCTTAAAAAAATGTACATTATATATATATATATACACTTCTATATACATATATATTATATACATATACAATTATATACATATATGTATATGCATAATATATAATATATACACATATATTATATATACACATCTACATATATATAGATGTGTATATATACATCTTTTTAAAGATATCTATCATTAGATATATATATATAAAAAGATACATATATCTTTTTAAAGATGTATATCATTATATATATTTGTACAAATACCTATCTTCATATAGATAGATATCTTTATATAGATATATATCACTATCTTTATGTAGATATTTATCTATCTCTACTTGAGGAGGACCACATGGCAGAGCATGGAAGGCAACCTCAAGAAGCAGAGTGTCTCAGTCCAGTAGCCACAGGAATTGCATATCCATTATATCACTAGAGACCATGATGCTACAGGAACTGAATTCAGCCAAAACCTTCATAGGCTGTGATGTGAGCTCCATGCTCCACAGAGAACTAAATCTTGATTTGTGACACACTGAGGGGAGGACCAGCTGAGTCAAATCCAGACTCCTGGCCCATGTAAACTGTGAGGTAATTCATTTAGTTATAGAAAACTAATAAAGACACCAAAGCAATCCAATCATACAATAGTACTGCCAAAGTTGCACAGTCAGAATTTTACACCATCACAGCCAGCGGGATAGCAACTGGCGTCTGCCATAACTCTCCAACTGATTATCCTCATCTATTTGGCAGTTGCTAAGGAATAATGTATAGAATTGGATTAATCACTATAAAGGACTTGGACAAAAGAGAACCTGAGGGATGGGAATGGGATGGGAATTGCTATCTTGTACTGCTTGCCACCTCTACTATCCATTTTACACAGGACTTGTAGTGAAAATAAATGTTTCCTTTTCTAATCTCCTGTTTTATTCTATTTGCTGTCACTCATGGATTCAAACCTGTATTTGTTATATGAATGCTATATGTTTAAAAATGTACTGGCTTTTTAAAATGAGAGTTAGGAGTTAGCACCATCATAGTATTAAATTAAAATAAATATTATAAAACATTATAGAGGGGTATAATTATCTAAAGTGTGGTAGCCAATCTAAAAGTTTTTCCATAATTAAGAAGACTTAGATCCAATGAGTCATAATAACAATTATCTAAATATCTAAAAATTTATTTTAATCAATTACACTTTGAAAGAAGTGGGAACCTTATTTTTGTATCTCTAATCAGAAGGCACTTCGTGGAGCCTGTAGCTGTGCAACTCTGAGAAGTGATATTATCAGCAATAATTTTGGATAAGCTAGGGTTTTGTAGCAATCAACTTATTAGAATTTGAAAATAAGGTTTAAATGAAAGTTGAATACAATTAAGAGGGTAAATTCTATCACTGATCATTTGAATACATGTGCCAAAAATTTGCTTGTTAAGTTATGTATTTGTGGTCTCTATTTTTATTCATTTTTTCAATTGTGGACAAGGTTATTCACACCAATTTTTTCACAGATGGGCCGCTCACAGAATGTCATAAGAAAGTAAGGGGCACATTGCCATAGCTCAAGCAAATTCACAGAATCAAAATAAAAATGGAAATTCTTAGAGTCTAATCTATGATAAAAGTTTGGATTGATCAGTTCTAGTATTTCAGCACTCAGACAAGACAGACGCTTTCATCCAAAGCAAAGAACAATGTGGCATGCAACGTCTCTCATCACTGATAGATGCTATGTACCCTGGTTATAAAGCAAACTGCCGCATATTCAAGCAATATAACAGTGTGCATATCCCTGAAACAAGCTCAGTATGGAGGTTTCATAATTGCACCCGAGCAGATAATTAGGCAATTAGAGCTATTAAAGGTTGACAAAGCACCAAGCCTAGATGAATTATATTCCTGCTTTCTAGGAGAAGAAACAAGGGAAAATAAGGAGAGACCATCAAATCTTTTCACTAGGCTTCTGAGGGGCCCAGAGGGTAAAAGGTGGGAGGTATGACCTCACTTTTGCCATCGCCAGGATTCAAGAAGGGATCAGGAGATTTATCGGAGATGTGAAAGTCTCATATCATTTGAACAGATTATATCGAACACATTAATAAGATGAAATTAACTTTGCAAAATATGTAATTGGGTAAAAACATGAGATGAAAATAAAACAATGGAACTAATGATTTAATTTCTGGAAAGCAGCTGATGCCCTGGCTCACATCAAACATGCATCTTAAGCAAGCTAAGAAGCATAGCAAGGAAAGCAGATTTTTAAGAAGATTGGATTTTGAGTGTGAGGAAACAGAGCAGATTAAATTGAATTTTACAATTGAATAATGCAAACTAGGAGGGACCAACAGTTGTGGCCCTAGACTCCCTAATGTGCTTGTGAAATTCACAACGATCGTCTATGACTTCAAATCATTTCACTTTCCCAAATTGACAAATGTAATTGCTAAGACTGATGAAAGAGAATATTGGGATACTGCTTTGGATTCTGTCAGAAAGTGCTTAGGATTTAACAGATGGCGCATACATACGGAGGTTGTGAAGGTTAGGAAGGTAATGAGACTGGGGACCAAAAACACTTACAGTGTCTTAAGCCTCAAATGCAGCATAATTGTGGCTGGTAGAGTAGGCAAAACAATTGAGTTTAATGTATTCATAATGTTTGTCAGAAGTTCAAGAAACAAAACCTGGAGGTGTAGACTCTGAAAGCCTGAGTCAAATGACTACAGAAAACTCTCCTCATACAGGCACTAGAAAATTCAGGCAATAAATATTTATTGATGCAAAATGAATGGAAGTGTGTCATTGATGATTTTATAGACATGGAATTAACAAACATCAGCATGTGTTGAACCAAAGGAAGTGAAAATCACCCACCACTGAATTTTATTTGAACATAGAAACAGAAGATAATGATTTTGAAATAATACCACTCTAAATTTGGCTCGTGGGGCACAGAATAAACATGACCTGCACATAGGTGGAGATCAGATCACTTTTGAAGGACCACATAAAGATGTCTCCATAAGACTTATTGGTTAATCGATGCAGAAGATCTATGGAGTGAATATAGTATTCTCTAAAATGATATTTAACCCAATAAGTGAGCAAATTATAAGCGGAAGAAGGTGAAGTAATTCAAACTTGACTCTAGTATGTCATTTATTGGTAAAGAACTAATCATGGCTATCCCTTGATAATGTAAAATACATGCAATCCATAATTACATCATCATAAGTATCAAAAGACATCACACACATCAGGCATACAATCCATATAGACCAGAAATAGCATACAGAAAAATGAATTATTATAATTACATAAATGTAATTCAGTCTAAATAAAAGGGATGGGTTTAAAAGGAAGAGGTACAAATTTCCTTTGATTTCATTTTGCCAGAACAAAACTTCTTTAATAATTTAATTAAAAAATGATTTTTAATTTTTTCTAGGTTCATGTTTACAACATTCTTTATAATTTATTTCAGTTACATGAAGTAACAACAACACTGCCTGCCAACCCATACAACTTATTATTTTATTTCTATCAATTGGCTTGGACTCAGCTGTTGTTGAATATTTAGAGATTTCCCTCAAATTTTAGTTCAATAAATGGTAGCACAATCAACATGATACACTCCTAGGCTTGTGGCTTTTTCAGTTGTCACGTTTTATGATTCTTTAAGATACAATCTGAAAAGTGTGTACCACACCGTGATCCTTCTCTCACCTACACTATTTTTCAAACCAGCAGCCAGGGTAATCCCATTGAAAAGACCAGATCACATCTGCCCTCCATCCAAAATTCACCATCCCATATCCGTTTCACTCAGAAAAAAGCCAAAATGCGTACAGTGCCAATATAATGTGTAACACAATCTTAAGTGAAGCACAGATTCCATTTAGGTTATTGCCTGAAATACTTTCCCCTGCAATATCTACATGGCTTATGTGTTCTTTTCTCAAATGCCATTTATTTGAGTGGCTTTACGTCACTACCAATGTTCTTCTTACCCAATTTATTTATTTTCATGTGTTACCTTCTTAACACATCATATTAGTATTTTTCCTCCCTGTACCTCTCAAGAATGTAACCTCAGATAATGTGCCTGTTTGGTGACTGTTATGTCCTTGCACATAGCATGTGACCCAGTACGTGACCAGAAATAAATGGGATCATAAGTTGCGATCAGCTTATCATGTTCTTTGGTTATCATATAAGTGATGTGTACAGGTAGTAACCTGCACACATTGAAGAAATTTAGAAGTTTAGTTGTTTAAATAATAACAAAACCATTCACTGATTCAACAAATATCGATTGAGTGCTTACTGTGTGCCAAGCCACATTCACAAATACACCTGACTGGCACAGTCTTGCCCAGGACTTTCCTTTTTCCTTTCATAAAGAAGTGTTCAGCTGTTGTCTTAGAAAGACCACAGGTGATGGTAAGTGTTCACTTGGGGAAGTTGAAGGACTGAATATAGATTCTCCAGGCCAGACCCTTCTGTAATGGAAGCCTGGTTAAGGTTGAAGCAAGGAGCCGGCGCTGCGGCCCAGGGGGTTAAAGTCTTGGCCTGAAATACAGGCATCCCATAAGGGCACTGGTTCTAGTCCCAACTGCTCCTCTTCTGAACCAGCTCTCTGCTATGGCTTGGTATAAGCAGTATAAGATAGCTCAAGTCGTTGGGCCCCTGCACCTTCTTATCAAATACAGCAGTATTTATCTTCCTGTGTCTGGATTATTTCACTCAACATGATATTTTCCAGTTCCAAATTTGCCACAAGTAAAAGGATTTTTTTAACTAAATAATATTCCACTGCATATTTGTACCACATGATCTTTCCTCATTCCTCTGATGACGGACACATTGGTTGATTCTATCTTTTTGCTATTGTGAGTAATGATGCTATGAACATAGTGGAACGGGTATGTTTTCCACATAATAGGTTTATGTATTTTCTGTATATACCCGGTAGTGGCATTAATCAAACACATTAATTTGTGGTTGTTTATTTTTTAAAATTTATTTATTTATTTGAAAGGCAAAGTTACAGAGAGAGAGGGAGAGGCAGAGAGAGAGAGTGGTGTTCTATCCCCTGTTTCACTCCCTAAATGGCCACAATGACTAGAGTTGAGCCAATCCAAAACCAGGAGCCAAGACCTTATTCCAGGTCTCCCATGTGAATGCGGGGGTCCAAAGACTTGGGCCATCTTCTACTGCCCTCCCAGGCCGTAGCAGAGAGATAGATTGGAAGTGGAGCAGCCAGGACATGAACTGGTGCTATAGGAGATGCAGTCCTGTAGGAGGCTGCTTTTCCTGCTAAGACACAGTGCTGGCCCCTATTTGTGGTGATGGTTTTTATTTTTTTTTTTAAATCTGCATTTTGTTTTCCATAGTGGCTGCACTAATTTACATTCCTATCAACAGTGAATAAGAGTTATTTTTTCTTCACATCCTCTCCAGAGTCTGTTACTCTCTGTCTTCAGTAGCTGTTCTGATAGGGATGAGGTAATATCTCATCTCATTGTGGTTGTGATTTCCATTTTCCTGATGGCTAGTGGTGTCCAGTGGTGTATTTCTTCTTTTGAGAATTCATCTATTCAGTTCCTTTATACATTTCTTAACTGGTTTGGTTGTTTTTTTGCTGCTGAGTTGCTGAAATATTCTGACTATTAATCTTTTGTTAGCTGAGTAGCTTGCAAATATTTTCTTTCAGTTGAATGTATTGATTGTTTCCTTTGCTGTGTAGAAGTTTGAAGTTTGTTACCATCCCATTACTTTTGTTGTCTGTGCTTTTAGGGTCTTATCCAAGAAGTCAACACCGAAGCCAATATCTTTAAATTTGACCAATATTTTCTTCTATCAGTTTCATGTTTCCAGTATTACATTTGTATCTTTGATTCATCTTGAATTGATTCAAATTGATTTTTATATGAGATGACAAGTGGAGATGTACTTTTTTTAAAAAAAAGAATATATCTACTTATTTAGAATTTTCAGTGTGTAAAATTTCAAATAAAATCTTATATCCATTTGGTAGTTTTAAAATTTAAATCATTTTTCTATTCTTTGCAAGAAAATACTATAGCAAAGTTTCAATGCAGTAGAGAGTAGTTAAAACAAATACACTTAAAACATAATTTAGGAAAACAAGAGATTAATTGAGATTAATTGAGATTAATAAGATAATATAAGTAATCATTTAAAACACTATCAAGAGTGAAATCCAGACATTTATGTTTGTATGTATCATTCTTCTACATATATGCATCGTTTTCCCAGAAGCAGTTAGTGAAAAGAATTCTTTCCCCAATATGTGTTCTTGACACCTTTGGAAAAATCAGTTGGCTGTATTTGTGTGGACTCATTCCTGGGCTCTTTATTCTATTCCATTGACATAAATTTTCATCCACCAACTAAAGAATATACATCATCCTTGTCAGCATATGGGACATTTTTAAACATAAATCATAAATTAAGCCACAAATTGAGTCTCAATAAAATTGAAATGCCATACATCTTCTCAGACCACAAAAGAATAAAACTAGAAATCAACAATAAGAATGATAGAATTTACAAATAAATTTAAATTAACATCTTTCTAAATGATCAATGCCTTTGTGTTGAAATTAAAAATGAAATAAAAAAGCTTTCTGAAACCTGTGGGAAACAGAAAAGGAAGTAGTAAGAGGGAAGTTTACAGTAATAAGTGCTTATGTTAAAAAGTAGAAAGCTCTCAAATAATCTTCAATAAAGATTGAAATTAGAAATTATTAAATGATCAACAAAATATAAAACTAGATTTTCAAAAAGATAAACAAAGCCTTAGCCAGATTAACAATGAAAAGAGAAAAATGCTCAAATAAAATGAAATTAGAGATAAAAAGGAGATATTACAATCAACAACACTGAAATATACATAATAATAAGAAACTATAATCAAAAATCATATGCTGACAAATTGGAAAACTTCAAAGAAACAAATTCCTGGATATATATAACCCAATGAGATTAAATCAAGAAGATATAGGAACTATAAATAGACCTATAATAAGCAATGATATTGAAGTAGCAATTATAAGCATCACATCAAAGAAAAGTCCAGGATCTGATGGCTTTACTAATGCATTTTTAAATACATGTAAAGGGGACTAACTCTAATACTTTCCAAATTATTCCTAAATATTGAATGGGATGGAATTCTTCTAAATGCTTTTTATGAGGCCAGCATCACTCTGTCACCAAAACCAAAAAAGACACAATACAAAAAGAAAACTAAAGACTAATATCCTTGATGACTATGTGTGCAACAATCCTCAATAAAATATTAACAAACTGAATCCAACATTACATCAAAAAAATCATAGGTCACGATCAAGTGGAATTTATCCCAGAGATACGAGAGTGATTTAGCATTCACTAATCAATAAATGTCATAAATCATGTCAACAGACTGAAGAACAAAAACCATATGATTATCTTAGTCGATACAGAGAAAACATTTGATGAGATTCAACACTTCTTTGTGATAAAACTCTCTGCAATTAGGTATTAAAGAAACACATCTCAAAATTATAAAGACTGTATTAAAAACCAACAACCAACATCATATCTAATGAGGGAAAGTTGAAAGCATGACCCCTCAGTATCGGAACAGGACAAGAATGTCTACTTTCTGCACTCTCATTCAACATGGCACTGGAAGTATTAGCAAGAGCAATTAATGAGAACAAAGAAATTAATGGCATCAAAATTGGAATGAGGAAATAAAAAGTTGCAGGACATAAAATCAAACTTTACACTAGTTATCACAAAATTCCATAGTTTTGTGAGTTGGGATTGGAGTCTTGTAGTATTGGCTGATGTTTCAAGTTAATAAAAGACATAGTTAATTTTCCATATATTTTTGTCCAGACTGCTTCATACACTTTCTGTGTTGTTATAAACAGCTCACCAATTCTCTCTTTTACTCTTGTCGCCTGCTTCACTCCTCCAAAATGGTGTGTATCCTCCACATAACATGGACAACAGTGTTTTGTACCGGGTCTGTGCTGGTGTAGAATTGAAGTGTCTACAAGGAGCTAGTGATGGAGTTGGTAAGGAAGGCAGCAAGTTTGACTGGGTTTTGCAAATGCATATTTGAGTCAGATTTACCAACATTCCAAGGGCAATAGAGATTCCAACTACATTGAAGTTGTATAATTATTTTTTGAGATGGTTAAATGATAAAAAAAAGACTCCCCTTTTGGATTCATGAGGGCTGTATGGGAAGAAGGTAGAGAAAAATATTAATAGAGTATTCATCTGTGCACAGCTAAATGCAGCACTTTATAAAGATTGAATAATGCAATTTTTACTCTGTATGCATTTGGTAGTCACAGTCAGCTCACTCCTGAGAATTCCATGTGCCTGCAATGATGATTTCTTCAGGCATTTTGGTAAGCTGCTTTACCTGTCCTCAAAGTCCTCGGATATCATTTGGTCTCTTCTAGCATTTTTGAAAAGTAGATATATGTCTATCTGCCAGCAAACAAACATAACTGTTAACAATCATTCCAAATACCTGTGCAGTTAGTAGTAGATGGTTAATATCACAGAAGTATTATCTGTTTATCAGGTAAAAAAAAATTTATCCTTCCATAAAATTACTTATATTCTCATTTTACAATGAATAACAAGAACCATGAATAACTATTTTTTTAATTTATTTGACAGGTAGAGTTATAGACAGTGAGAGAGAGAGAGAGACAGAGAGAGACAGAGACAGAGAGAAAGGTCTTCCTTCCATTGCTGCTATGGCCGGTGCTGCACCAATTCAAAACCAGGAGCCCCGTGCTTCTTCCTGGTCTCCCATGCAGGTGCAGGGGCCCAAGCACTTGGGCCATCTTCCACTGCCTTCCCAGGCCACAGCAGAGAGCTGGACTGGAAGAGGAGCAACCAGGACTAGAACCTGGTGCCCATATGGGATGCTGGCACTGTAGGCAGAGGATTAACCAAGTGAGCCACGGCGAGGGCCCCATGAATAACCATTAAATATAAGACAGCTAAATTTTTTGTGGTTAATCTGATTCTCTTCATGGCATTTTACATGTATTTAAAATCATGGTAAATATCCGTTGATCCTTCCAGAGATGTAAAAATGGATTTTGGAATTTACCTATTTGCCTATTCAAAAAAACTTGAGAGGAGTTGGTTTTTAAGTCTATTGGTTTACTTACTTCATACCTCATCGCAAAGGGGATATTGAAGTAGTTTCTACTAATATATGCTATAAAGCTGGAGAAAAATAAATAAATAAGGATAAAAATGAAAAATAAAACAAATGATTAAATGGATTAATATTAATAATGAAGATTAATTATGATGCATGAATAAGAATTCGAGGTATCACAAAGATAATGGACTGAAAATTTAGCTTTTAGCTACTTCAGAGCCAAATCAAAGTGTGGTATGAATTCACTTACATACTTTGGCTTATATTAAAAGGATAAAGTAAGGAATTTGAAAAGAAACACCACAACTTTTCCTGGCAATATTGACAAAGAAAGCTTTTTTTGTTTTGTTTTTTGTATTTAATTTCCAGTGTATAGTAGAAGAAAGTCAAAATCAGATATTGCCATAAATGTGTGAAGTAACAGAAAGTTTGAAACTAAGCTGTTTTCAAAGTGTCTCCAGTTCTAAAAATAGGCAATGTCTACTCATGAAGTAAAACTAAATAAATAAGTGTGCATTTCACGAGTTGTGAACGCATTAAATGTTCCCATGGCTGTGTGCATCTCTGTTGAATATTCCTCAATCTGAATGTATATTCTGCTTCATGAGTGGGATTATCAGATAATTAAAGGAATCTAGCTCCAAAAATGGAGAACAATGGAATTGGAAAAAACTGCTGACAAGGGATAATTTACGAGATGTAAATAATAGGAAGCTCAGCAGCTTAGCTGTGACTGAATTGTAGCACTGATAAGTCTCCAGAAACATTAGGAGAGAGAAAGAGAAAGAGAATTTCTCATATCTAAAGATCACACATGGGCAAAATATGGTCTTAATGGTTATAAACAATTATTTTTTTACTTTTTAAACTGATTTTTAAAAATATTCTAATTTTTTAAAAAATATTTTATTTATTTCTTTAGGAGGTGGAGTTATAGACAGAGAGAGGGAGAGACAGAGAGAGAGGTCTTCTATCTATTGGTTCTCTCCCCAAATGTCTGCAATAGCCAGGGCTGGGCCATTCTGGAGCCAGGAACTTCTTCCAGGTTTCAAACATAGGTGCAGGGTCCCAAGCACTTGGGCCATCTTCTACTGCTTTTTTAGGTCTTAGAACAGATCAAGATCAGAAGAGGAGCAGCCAGTACACAAACAGGTGCCCATATGAGGTGCTGGCATTGCAGGCAGAGTCTAGTCCACTACACCACAGTGCCACCTGCAGAAAATACTCTTTTAAGCAGATTTTGAATGTGGAAAAAAATTATTGTGACCACTGTCCAGAATGATAATTCTGCCTTTGAGATAATTCTGACTTTGGCAGGTTAGATTTTATACCAAAGAAACAGACTATGTATGTTTTAGTGTCTTAACTGGCAAATTTTCCAAGAAAATAGGAAAGAAAAAAAAATCCTTTGAGACAAAAAAAAGAGAAGTCTTCAAAGAGCTCATGGAAATATTTATTATGAAAAAAATACATGAACTTTTAAAAAATTTCACTCAAATATACTTTTAAGTCCATTTTCCTATGAACTTTTCAAGGTGCCCTACAACTGAATGTTACAATGCTTCAATATCAATTCCATTCCTAAGAGAAGGACATTACAATATGGCTAGCACATGTTCTCTTCACCATGAACAATAACATGGAGACTACTGAGATTGCATATGTCTCTTCCCCAAACACTGATTCTTTTTTTTTTTTTTTGACAGGCAGAGTGGACAGTGAGAGAGAGAGACAAAGAAAGGTCTTCCTTTTGCCGTTGGTTCATCCTCCAATGGTCGCCGCAGCCGGCGCGCTGCAGATGGCGCACCACGCTGATCCGAAGCCAGGTGCCAGGTGCTTCTCCTGGTCCCCATGGGGTGCAGGGCCCAAGGACTTGGGCCATCCTCCACTGCACTCCTGGGCCACAGGAGAGAGCTGGCCTGGAAGAGGGGCAACTGGGACAGAATCCGGCACCCAACCGGGACTAGAACCCTGGGTTGCCAGGCGGAGGATTAGCCTATTGAGCCTCGGCTCCAGCTCAAACACTGATTCTTTTATAGCCCATTAGACTCCCCACTGCAGGAAAGAAGAGAGCAGAGTACGACCTGTAAGAAATGTATATATACAAAAGATATTCTATATTTGCCTCTAGATTTTTTTCTCTGAACTTTAAAATATTCTCAATTTCCTTTTGGTTTATTTGTTAGCCCTTTTTCTTTTTTTCTTTTTTAATATATTTTTATTTAGTAAATATAAATTTCCAAAGTACAGTTTATGGATTACAATGGCTTCCACCCCCCATAATTTCCCTCCCACTCACACCCCTCCCATCTCTCGCTCCCTCTCCCATTCCATTCACATCAAGATTCATTTTCAATTATCTTTATATAAAGAAGATCAAGTATATATTAAGTAAAGATTTCATCAGTTTGCACCCACACAGAAACACAAAGTGTAAAAATCTGTTTCAGTACTGGTTATAGCGTTACTTCACATTGGACAACACATTAAGGATAGATCCCACATGAGAAGTAAGTAGACAGTGACTCCTATTGTTGACTTAACAATTTGACACTCTTGTTTATGGCATCAGCAATCTCCCTAGGGTCTAGTCATGAGTTGCCAAGGCTATGAAAGCCTTTAGGATTCACCGACTTCGATCTTATTCCGACAGGGTCATAGTCAAAGTGGAAGTTCTCTTCTCCCTTCAGAGAAAGGTACCTCCTTGTTTGATGGCCCTGTTCTTTCCACTGGGATCTCACTCATGGAGATCTTTCATTTAGGTCATTTTTTTTTTTTTTTGCCAGAATGTCTTGGCTTTCCATTCCTAAAATACTCTCATGGGCTCTTCAGTCATATCCGAATGCTTTAAGAGCTGATTCTGAGGCCAGAGTGCTATATAGGACATCTGCCATTCTATGAGTCTGTTGTGTATCCTGCTTCCCATGATGGATTGTTCTCTCCCTTTTTGATTCTATCAGTTAGTATTAGCAGACACTAGTCATGTTTGTGTGATCCCTTTGATTCTTAGATCTATCAGTGTGATCAATTGTGAACTGAAATTGATCACTTGGACTAGTGAGATGGCATTGGTACATGCAACCTTGATGGGATTGTATTGGAATCCCCTGGCACATTTCTAACTCCACCATTTGGGGCAAGTCCGATTGAGCATGTCCCAAATTGTACATCTCCTCTCTCTAAAAGGACGAGGGATCTGGTAAAATGAGTAGATTAGTAAGCAGTTCTTTAGGGTCAAGGTGCCCTAAGGGTGGAAATGGTCACAGAAAGGTGAACACTTTCCAATTGCTGCCACACAAAAGTGGGCCTTTCTGGAAAGACGAAAAAGGAAACCTTCAATTATAAGAAAACCCTCAACTTTATAATGGTCAGAGCTTTATCCTTTTATTAAATGATACAAGCAGTATATTTTACCTAAGTTCCATTAATGGTTCTGGTTTCCTGATTTTCAGAGCTTTAGGTGTCTGTTTGTGGTTTTGTGATACAAAATTACCGTAACTCTATTTCCTTTTATTATCTATCATTGTGAATTATAAAGTTTCTCTTAAATAGTCATTAAATAAATCATTTTAAAATAACAGAGGAAATACCTATTTTCTTTATTTTCCTGTAGAATATGAAGTGATGTATAATGATCTTTATTTTTAGTAATAGCAAATATAAATAATTTGTTATTAATGTTCTGTAGATTATTGTTTGCTTTTATTATTCTTTTGGTATAGAAGCATTATTTTAAGACAGCTTATGTATCCGACATTTAATGCACAATACAACTGAAGTTTAAATGACATTTTAAGAGTAACAAATATTATATTATTTCAAAATATTAAAAGTGTCATTTTATTCAGACATACCAAGTAATTAACAAACATTTATAAGCGGTATATATCTCTGGATAACTTTACTTTTCATGTCATTTGTAATAGTTCCTCCAGCACATGGCACTGGATTTTTTTATATTAACACTTTTCTATGACTACCGGCTTCAAAGTCACTCACCGCTTTCTAATCATTCATCCCAATGCATCCTCCTCTTGATTACATTTATTTATGTGTTCCATTTCATAAAAAATATTTTAGCTTATTTACAATTATAATATGCTAGATACTCTTTTAGTTTATTCTTATGATGTAGACCCTAACATCTTGATTTTGCAATTTAAGTAACTAAGGCACAGAAAATTATGGACCTCATGTCAACTTGCCAGCCTAAAAAGTGAGAGTTGGGATTCAGATAAGGAAGTGTAATTATGAGCAATGTATCTCATCCAACTCCATTATGAATTTGATACATTATTCAACATTGGTGGCCAAATGTAGCCCCTTGGTTAACTGATTCATTCAGTGATAGGGCCATGGGATTGTTAGAGCAATATCCAGATATACAATAATCAGATACATTTTCATTTCAATACACTCTAGATATTTCACTCGAGGATGTTTAATGTTTAACTCTAATTTATCTTCAAATGCTACACACTGTAGATTTTATGTACAAACTTCTAAAATTCTTTCGAATTGCACCAAGTCAATAATTATGAATCACCCTAAATAATCACAATCCCCTGGCCTCCTCGACACAGTGGCCTTGATACACCACAGAACCATCGTGATGGAATGAGGCTGAGAAAAGGAGATGGAGCCACCAATATCCCATTTCACTTTCACCGTTCAGCTGAATTATATAAACTTCATGGGAAAAGTATAACGTAAATATTTTTTAGGAAAAAATCCATTGTTGTAGAAATCTAAGGAATTATTTTCTCAAAGAATATATAGATACTTAAAGAATGCAATAACATGTATATGATAATCTCCTAGAGAAAGTCAAGATAAAATAGAGGGGACTTTCTTTTTTTTATTTATTTATTTTATTTTTGACAGGCAGAGTGGACAGTGAAAGAGAGAGACAGAGAGAAAGGTCTTCCTTTTGCCGTTGGTTCACCCTCCAATGGCCGCCACAGCCAGTGCACCGCGCTGATCTGAAGGCAGGAGCCAGGTGCTTCTCCTGGTCTCCCATGGTGTGCAGGGCCCAAGGACTTGGGCCATCCTCCACTGCACTCCCTGGCCACAGCAGAGAGCTGGCTTGGAAAAGGGGCAACCAGGACAGAATCCGGTGCCCCAACCGGGACTAGAACCCAGTGTGCCAGCGCCACAAGGTGGAGGATTAGCCTGTTGAGCCACAGTGCTGGCCCAAAATAGAGGAAACTTTCAACTGGGAACCAGTAGATCTGATTTTGAGCCAGATCCAGCACCAAGATGCTAGATTTTGTGTTGGTGATTTTGACCCTCAGAACCATGCTTTCTCACTAAGTTAAAGAAAAGACTTGAGTTCCTGAGGACCTCTTCTTCTTTTTATGTTTCAAAGCATTAGAAATGTTATTAAGTTAATATTCTGTGATTCCATACAAATCAAATTACAAAAAATTCCTGGCATTCTATCATCTAGGTTGATATGCCATATTTCTACAAGTGTCAAAAATGTTCTTGTAATGATACAAGAAGTCTTTAGAAAGTCAAATCCGCTGTCTATTTGTGTTGGGTAAGAAACCTATTGTCTTCTTTCACTTCATGGGATCCATGTTAACAGAACCCTGCCTTGGTTGTAGCATTCTTGTATTAATAATTTTCCTCATCCCCCATAGTGTGCTGTCATCTTGATTTCTCAGGAGCAGAGTCCACTTGAGAATCTTCAAGCTGACACTGTATAAAGGCTACCATCAATGTCCATTAGGCTGGACAAACTAGAGGACTTCTGTGTACTTTATAATCCATGGCTATGCTTATTTTCCCAAACACACAATGATGAGAAAAATATTACCAAGCATCTTCATCTTCAGCTACCAGAAAAATTTTATTTGCATATTAGATACTCAATGTTTATTCTCTTTTTTGTTGATATTAGAGAAGAATAAACTTGTAAAAATAACTAGGCAAACTCTCTTCAACCTTCAATTTTTGATTCTTGTAATATGCTACTGAAAATAGGAGTTGTGTGATTTGCACAAGGAAAGGGAAATAAGACATTAATCTCCTTCATTCTGGCTTTGTCATGTATTTGACTTGACCTCACATGATGTCACTGTGCACTTTTCTAATGGAAGAACCATGAGTTGAAATACAATGCTGCCTAAATGAATACAAGTTGTATTAAAAGTTAAAGATATTATCATTTCTTTCCAGAATAATTATGCTGTCATACTTTACAAAGTTTTACTGCCAAACTCATCTTTCTAATAAACATAAATATTTATACTACCTAGAACTTACACTCTGGTACACGTTACATGAAATAAATCCATTATGGGGGATGAAGACATTTGGGGCAGCTGCTAAGTTGCATCTTAGAACACCTATATCCCACAGCAAAGTGCCTGTTTCCATACCCTGCTTTCCTCTCAACCCCATTTGTGATCCAGTTTCCTCTGACGTACATTCAGAGAGGCAGCCAGTAATAAATACTTGGATCCAAGCCATCCATGTGGTAGACATATATTTATATACAGACCCCTGGTCTTAGCCTGACTTGCCAAGACTTTTGAATGTATTTCAGAAATGAATCATCTGATGAAAAAAAATCTCTGTGTGAGTCTGTCTTTGTCTTTTTGCCCTTCAAATAAAATGAAAATAAATAAGTAAATTAAACTTTTAGAAAGGAAATAAATCAATTTCAATTGAATTCCAAAATTCACAGAAAGAGAAGTAGATACAAGAGTGCAATAGAAGTTTCTAGAAATTTTGAATTAAAGTATAATATAAATTTCCATAAACTTTTTAAAAATCACCATATGTATATTCAAGGATACTTCTAAATGATTATATAAAAATGTAATTAAATAATAAGTGTATTTTGGGGCAAATATATTTGAAATCTAGCCATAGCTTTTGGAATAAACATTTTATGAACTTTTTGAAGATCCCTCATATGCATGGATTTCAAAAATTTTTCTTACCACAACAATTATCATTTATCTCAATATTTCCAATAACTTTTTGAAGTCTGTGAGTGTGTACACATATGCATGTGTGTGTGTATCTCTGTGTGTTTCTGGAACTGGATCAAAAAAAAAACTTCCAATAAAAATATTACCAGACTCAAATTTTAGAGTTGAATTCTACTAAACATTGGTGGAAAAAGTAATATCAACTCTAAGTAATTTCTTCCAGAATATAAAAAGGAAGACTTAACTCATTCTGTATAGTCTGTTCTACCTTAAAACCAAAACTATATAAAGAGTTTATTGAAAAGAAGAATATAGGCAAATAGCTCTCATGAACACACATGAAAAATCCTGGATGTGATATTAACATATCAAACCCAACAATACATGAAAAATAATTACACATTACTATCCAATGAGATTTATTACAGGGATGCTAGGTGGGATTCATTCTAGATGTGTTTCAACATCTGAAAATCATGCAGTGTAAAAGTTGTCACTCCAACAAAGCTAAAAGCAAAAAAAAAAAAAAATCTTGTAATCATAGATTTAGAAGAAGCATTTGACAATACCTAACATTTAGCCTAAAATCCTCAGCATATTGCCAAGATAGAGGAAGTGCTTCATCTTGATAAATAACATCTGAAAACTCTTAAATTAATATTTTTAATAAGACACTTTCCCTTAAGAGTATGAACATGGCAAGGATGTTCTTTCTCATCGCTCTCATCAACTCTAGAAATTATAGCCAATACAATAACTCAAGAAAGGAAACAAGTGCAGCACAAAGGAACTTCAGAAAATTCATGGGTATAATACTAAAAGATAAATTTGGTGCAAAAAAATTGACACTCATGCACACATGAGGTCTTCTAAAAGTTAATTGAAAGTACATATTATGAAAAAGCTTCAAGAATTTGAAAATTTTTCAATAAATACTCAAGTACAAATATAGGAAAATGCACATAATCCCTATATGCCAAAATAATAAAAATGACAAATAAAGTGAATAAAAATAAATGGAGAAGTATTCTGAGTTCATGGATCATAAGACTTAATATCTTAGTTATCTACACATCCAAACCAATCCCCATAAAAATCTCAACAACTAGTACCTTGAGTACTGACAACGTCATTCAAAAGCTGGTATAGAAAGAAAAAGATGTATGATAGCCACCCAACAAAAAATTGACGAAAAAACAAAGCAACCTCAAAGAATTCCATCATCAAATGCAAAGAGAAGCTCATGCAAGTGCTTTTTTGGTGAAGTTACAAAGGGGATTTGTTGAAGAAAGGATACTTTTTTTCAAGAAACAATGCTAGGAAAGTTGAACATCCATATGTAAAGGTAACCTAAAAATGAGCCAGAGACTTAAATGCAAAATACAAAGCTTGTATGATAACAACTGCATACCTCAACGTAAGTGAAAACATTTATCTTTTGCCCAAGAGAAATAGTTTTCTTGGAATGGACAATCACAGAAATTCTTTTTTTTTTTTTTTTTTTTTTTTTTTTTTTTACAGGCAGAGTGGACAGTGAGAGAGAGAGACAGAGAGAAAGATCTTCCTTTTGCCGTTGGTTCACCCTCCAATGGCCGCCGTGGCCGGCGCGCTGCGGCCGGCGCACCGCGCTCCTCCGATGGCAGGAGCCAGGATCCAGGTGCTTTTCCTGGTCTCCCCATGGGGTGCAGGGCCCAAGCACCTGGGCCATCCTCCACTGCACTCCTGGGCCACAGCAGAGGGCTGGCCTGGAAGAGAGGCAACCGGGACAGAATCCGGTGCCCCGACCGGGACTAGAACCCGGTGTGTCGGCGCCGCAAGGCGGAGGATTAGCCTGTTGAGCCACGGCGCCGGCCCAAGAAATTCAACTTCACATTTGTTTTTGTTTTTTGGGTTTTTGCTCAGCATAAGACAAGGACCATTATGAGATAGTGGTAGAGAGAGAAGTGACAAATAAAAAGGGATGCTTCACTTTAGAAATATCCCAAATGCTTTGGAAGACGGAGACAAGCTGATTTCTACCCCATAAGCAAGACCGCCTGAGTATTATAAAACAATATTGCCATATTTGTGAACTGTGGCTATCTTTTGTAGGAATGGTGTCATAATAACTAGAAAGGGATTTAGGAACCCTAACAATAAGAGATGTTTGCTTCTCTATTCATTTGTACAAGCCACAGAATTCCAACACAAAAATGAAACTATTAATCTTCTTCAATAATCCAAAGAACTTTCTATAAGGTATAGCTTCAATCTAAATTCTGACCTTCTTCACAAATCTATACTCCTTGTAATTCCCAAATTGGCATTGAACTCCAGCAGTTGACCAGAATTGTGATCAATTGAAGCCACTTATTCTTAATGCAAAATTAATTGTTTATGGAGAAAATATTAACTGGATTCATTAGCTTCGTTTTTAAAAATGAAGCAGCTCATAAATGATTACACAAGATTGCTGCATAAAGGGCATACCATTTCTTAATTGATTGAATATTAGTAAAATAATTGACAAAATTAGGTTAGTTGAAGGAGTCTCAGATGTTGTTCTTATACACAACCCTGTTTTTAATAGAATGTCAGATTTTTAAAATGAAAATAAGCAACCAGTGATAATAAAGAATTAAAATTTTTCATTCATGAGATTCCAAAGTCCTATAATTGAGAGTGACTAGATTCAGTTTGAAGACTGGAGAGAGTGTGCCTGTGAATATTTATTTCCAGGATTTATGACCATTTCTGATGCGTCTCTTGGAGGAGTCAGGGGTCAGAGTGTTGTTGAATAACGCCCTCTTTGACTCAAGGCTCCAGTCAGAGATGTCACATGGAAACAATTTCCTGTAATTTAAAAGGAAAGAAAAAAATCTTTTTTCCCACTAGAAAAAACAAAAAGTTATCCAGAATTGAGTGAAAATGTGTTGCTGGGGTGACTGATGAAAGTAAATATACTAAATGCTAAGAGAAGAGCATTCAGAGATACAGTGATACACTAGAGAGTTATAATTTTTACCAGTTTACAAGCACTTCATTCAATCAATAAATTAT
The DNA here is from genome assembly GCA_949820135.1 of Sylvilagus floridanus. Classification (NCBI taxonomy): domain Eukaryota; kingdom Metazoa; phylum Chordata; class Mammalia; order Lagomorpha; family Leporidae; genus Sylvilagus; species Sylvilagus floridanus. The sequence goes on along the minus strand of OX463246.1, from coordinate 26,023,116 downwards.
ATAACATTGATTCAAACTAAACAGAAAATAGTTTTATGTTTCAATAATATGGATCTATCCCCATTATATATTATAGTGTTCAGCGTGATCAATTTATAGTTTTAAGCAAAATCTATGCATCCGACACTACTGTATTTTTGCAGACAAAATTGCTCCCATGCTTGGATTTGAAATACTAATATTTATTCATTAATTTGTAACTTGGTCTTAAAAAAAGTATTACCTTCTATGTGCCAGCACTGTACTCAGCTTGGAGTATATAATAATGGGCAAAGCAAGCAAAAAACAACAACAAAAAAGAGAGCAATTTGTTTTAATTTTTCTAAGGAGCATTTCCTGTACTCTGGAGAAGACGGAACCAGTACAGGGAATGGATAGAAGGAAATAGAGACCTTCATGGAACCAAACTCCTGAAAACCTGAAATATTATGTATGCGGAAGAAGCATTTTATTAAGCATGTGCTTGATTGTTGAAAAGTGAGACCAGCAATCTTATTACCTAAGACTGTGAAGCTGAGAGCAGGTGAAAGAAAGAAGAGTAGTGTGGTCATTGTGCTGAGGTGGCTGCCATGCTATGCAGAACTACGTACTCTTTTCAGAAGGAACAGTAACATTTGAGATGAAATATCCATGGTATAGATGGGAGAAGTATAGATCTAGGACGTGGAGAAGGCAAATTAGATGACACTGTGGACATAAGCAGGACCTACAAAATAATTGAGTGTTGTGATATTACTAACATGCTGACAACTGATGCTTTAACTATGTGAGTGGCCAGGGCGACCTCTGTTGGGGATGCAGAAGCACCTCACAGGAGAGGCCAGATAGATTTAGCATCTGGGGTTGTCCGTCTCTCTATTTGATATGCTTGTTCTTGGACTTTGAATGAAACAATGAAGACCAAGCTTTTGGCATCACCATTTCTTGGAGGCTGAGAATTCCAGAGATTTTAACAACTACAACATGATAGAATTTGGGAATTCGAAACTGATGTTTAAATTACATCTTACTCCTATCTTCTATTCTGTGTCTTTCACTGTACACTTGACAAAAATAATATGTGAAGCATAATTTCAAATATTCTGGGGAAATTAAGCAAATCAGCATTTACTTCTACATACATAACTAGAAAAATAATTCCACTTAACGTCTGCAAGTGGAAATGTGATTTGTTGCATTAGACAATGTCAATGCATATTAAAAAACAATAATCTTTTTAGCTTCTCCTGGTCACTGACTTAATTGTTGCTCAATTGGGAAGCTTAACAAACCTTGTGATTGCTCTACAATATCATTTCATGAGACAAACACTGACTCGTCAGATGTAGTCCTTATTGGTAATGTTGAATGACCTGGTTTTATTTGTACTTTTCCTAAGTAGCTATTTATGAATTTTGGCTAAAATGGAGATCAAGTATTTTTGAATTAGTAACATGATTCTGAATAGCTGGACATATGTGAAAACTGCAAAAACATGTTTCGTCCTGTCATTCCCTTGAAATATTTTTCATTTTTAATTATACTTTATTTGAGATCATCCTGATTCCCTGAAGAAAACCTTTCTTTGTGAATAAAGGATTCAATTAACCTAATTGAATTATTTTAAAAGGTTTGCTTTTAAAATAGTTGGACTACATTATTTACTTAGTTATTGACTTGTGAACTGATGTAGCTTCTATGTGCCAAGCGAAATTTTGTTTTCAAGCTCACTAAAAATAAAGTGCACACATCTTTTGAGTTTTATGAATTTTGAACATTTTCCCCTTTAATTAAAATCTCATTTCACTGCTTTTTTCCCCCTATTTTACTCTGAGCAGTTGCAACACGTGTAAATGGGAAATTTGAAAAGAACAGGAATATCTGGCCAGGTTTCTGGCTGATCAAGAAGCAGAAAATGCAGGAAATCTAATGGGAAAGCTTATTATTATGATTTGCACAGCTCAGCTTTTGCATAATCAAGCATGTCAATGCGCTCACACATTTGCAAATGCCTCTTAGAGCCACACATCTGAATCTTTTTAATGTTTCTCCATTACCTTTGCTTTTGCTACCCCACTCAGGAAACCATCATCTGTGACCCCAATTTTCAAAATGGACCAGCTAAAAACAAAGACTGGATGTGTTTCCTAATCCTATCAAACCTTTTTTTTTTACCTAAGTAGAATAAAAACAGGTGGTGTTCTCAGTTTTTAAAGGAGAAACATTTTGAACTGAAATCTGAATATGACTGATTATTCAGGCACAATTGTTCACATGAAAACTGGAAAAACTGTAAAGGAAACTGAGATATTCAGGTGACATTTGTAAGTATTTGTGATGCTTTTAGCCACTTACTATGCAACAATATAGTTAACATTATAGGAACATTATAGTTTCTGTTTGTTGATGTGATAGAGTAATGCATTTGCATGAAGGAGGGTATCATGCCAAAGAAACCGCACCTACATATTCCCAACAGTATCAATGAGAGTAGTAGATTTCCCTCAGTCCCTTTCTTATTCTCATCGCTGTTCTTAAGGCATGGTGAAACAGTAAAGTATTGTAAGGTTGAATTTATCAATAGAGTCCAAAAATATTTCAAGATTCTGGGCCAATAGAAACACATAACAATATGGCTGCTCCTATACACACACACACACACACACACACACACACATATATATATATATATATGTATACACATATTTAAAATATAAATGCCTAAATCTGTGTAAATAATATACAAATAAATCTATGCTTATGTAACCATTGTTCTTGTTATTTTGCTGCATTTATGATTATTAAGTGAATGCTTATACCAATGCTTATCAATAGGAGAAAGGAATTTCCAAATCAGCGGGAGATTTTTTATATGTTATTGCATATATTAGGGTTGACATAGAATTTGAGCATCATCAATATCCTAAAAACTTTATGTATAATAAAAAATTCATGAAAGAAATAATAATAAGATTCAAGGGGCTGATGCTGTGGTGCAGCGGGTTAAAGCCCTGGCCTGAAGCACTGGTATCCCATATGGGCACCAGTTCTAGTTCCAGCTACTCCTCTTCTGATCCAGCTCTCTGCTATGGCCTTTGAAAGCAAGAGAAGATGGCCCAAATCCTTGGGCCCCTGCACCCACGTGGGAGACCCAGAAGAAGCTCCTGGCTCTTAGCTTGGGAGCGGCACAGCTCTGGCCGTTGGAGCCATCTGGGGAGTGAACCATCTGATGGAAGACCTGTCTGTGTGTCTCCACCTCTCTCTGCAACTTTATCTTTCAAATAAATAAAATAAATCTTTGGAAAAAAAAGAAATAATCAGATTCAGAGTATTGTCGCTCACTGAAGAATACCTTTGAGTCAGTTTTCCATTATTCTATCAAGTCCTATTCTGGGTAACTCTGTGAGCAAAGGGTTATTTAGCTTGCAGCTCTGGAGGTTCAAGGACATGATGCCAGCATCCGCTTGGAGCTGAAGTCTTATAAGGACCTCACGGTGGATGGTGTCACCATGGCAGGAGCATCATATCAGAGAGCAGGAAGCTTGCTTTGGCCTCAGAGTCTGAAAGCTCCCAGTCCACGTCGAGTGGCCCCATTATCTAGGTGTGTGGTGACCGGTAGTACTGGAGCAATAAGAGAAACAATTCCATGGTGAGCCCAGAAGCAGAGAGGGACACACAAAGAGCACACTCAGTTGATTATGTTATCCATGGGCACACTCCCCATGGACTAAAGGCCTCTCATTGGACCTACCTCTGAGGTACTGTTATTAGATCCCTGAATCCCTCTTTCATCCCTTCAAATGGATCCATTAACTCTTAGCATCAGACTTTGAAGTTTACACGTCTCTGTGGTTTGGGAAGTCAGAGCCTTTCCAACTATAACAAGGCCCTTTTCCTGGTTTGCTCATGGAAGCCTGATGGTTGCATATTCACATGGTTGGGGGACAAATTTCTCTTGTGTTTCTCTTTCTAGCGCTAATGCTACTAATATTGGCTTCACCCTCATGAGCTAATTACTTCCCAAAGGCCCCACTTCTAAGTACAGTCACATGGAGAATTAGGGCTTTCATATATGAAGGGATATACCTTGGGAAGAACACAATTATTCAGTCTAGAGCAAGGGGAGAGGTGAAGCATTATAAAATGCATTAAGGTGGCAATAATGTGAACCAATTGTCTCATGAGGAAAAAGCCTCAGGACATTTGGAATGCATTAGGCTTGAGACACATCCCCTAAGTTTCTACAAGAGTTTAATGTGCTTTTCTACAACCTCGTATATGGAGGCCTAATTTTGCAGTTGCATTTAATGTCCCTTTAGTACTCCAATAAGGGGAAAATAAACTTTTTTGACCATTTACCTGTTAAAATGTGATCAAGAACTGTGATCCAGGGTGGGAGTTTGCTCACTAGTGAAGAAACCATTTGGGATGCCTGCATCCCATATCAGAGTGCTGGGGCTGAGTCATTTCTCTGCTCCTGATTCCAGCTTCCTGTTGATGTCATCTGAGGCACCTGTGGGTCAAGTAGCTCAAGCAGTAGGCTACCTGCAGCCCACCTGGTTGACTAGGAGTAAGTTCTGGCTTCCTGGTTTCATGCCTGCCCAGCTCAGGCAGATGGGAGATTGCTTTCCCACTCTGTCTTCTCCTTTTCTAATAAATATTTTTAAAAGATCTGTGATCTGCCGGCGCCACGGCTCACTAGGCTAATCCGCCTGTGGCACCAGTACCCCGGGTTCTAGTCACAGTTGGGGTGCCAGAATCTGTCCTGGTTGCTCCTCTTCCTGTCCAGCTCTCTGCTGTGGCCTGGGAAGGCAGTGGAGGATGGCCCAAGTGCTTGGGCCCTGCTCCCGCATGGGAGACCAGGAGGAGGTACTTGGCTCCTGGCTTCCGACCACCGCAGCACCACTCGGGGGGTGAACCAACAGAAAAGGAAGACCTTTCTCTCTGTCTCTCTCTCTCATTATCTAACTCTGCCTGTAAAAAAAAACAACTGTGACCAAAACACTAGGCAGGGCTGGCACTGTGGCAGAGTGGCTAAAGCCCCTGCCTATCATAAAGGTCATAAATCACATCAACTGAAGGAAGAACAAAACCATATGATCTTAATAGATTTACATAGAAGACATTTAATAAGATTCAACACCGATTCATGATAAGAACCCTGCAGAAATTAGTTATAGGAGGAGTATACCTCAAAAATATAACGTCTATTTATACAAACTGACAGCCAATACCATTGTGAATGAGGAAAACCTGAAAGCATTTCTTCACAGATCTGGAACAAGACATGGATGTTCACTTTTGCCACTCATAAAATATAGTACTGGAAGTTTTAGTGAGAGCAATTAGGGATGAGAGAGAAATAAAGGGCATCAAAATTGAAAAAGACGAAGTCAATTATTCATGTTTGCACATGTGATGTTGTACATGGGAAAAACTAAAATACTCTACCAAAATGCTGTTAGAATTTATAAGCTAATTCAGTAAAGTTGCAGTTTATAAAATAAACATACAAAACCCAGTAGTTTTTTGTATGCTAATGATGAAGTCAAAGAAGGAGAAATCAAGAAAGAAATTCCAAGAAATATTTACAAATAAATTTAACCAAAGTAGTGAAATATCTCTACAATGAAAATTATCGAACATCGATGAAAGAGGTTATCAAGGACTCAAAAAAAAAAAAAAACAGAAAGATATTCCTTTCTCAATGATTTGAAGAATCAAGATTATTAAACTATCCATACTGCCTAAAGTAATCTACAGGTTCAATGAAAATATCAATTCTTTTCAGAATTAGAAAAATCAATCCTAATATTCATATGGAACCACCAAAGACACAGAATAATTAAAATGATCCTTAACAAGAGAAATCAAGCTGGAGGCATCATAATACTTGAATTCAAAGCATACTACAAAGCTATAGTAATTAAAAAGCATGGTCCTGGCATAAGAACAGATACAAAAGTCAAGCAACACAGCTCAATAGGCTAATCCTCCACCTGTGGTGCCAGCATCCTGAGTTCTAGTCCCAGTTGGGGCACCGGATTCTGTCCCAGTTGCTCCTCTTGCAGTCCAGCTCACTGCTGTGGCCTGGGAATGCAGTGGAGGATGGCTCAGGTCCTTGGGCCCTGCACCTGCATGGGAGACCAGGAGAAGCACCTGGCTCCTGGCTGCGGATCAGCGCTGTGCACCAGCCACAGCGCGCCAGCCACTGGGGAGTGAACCAACGGAAAAGAAAAGAAAGACCTTTCTCTCTGTCTCTCTTTTTCACTGTCTACTCTGCTTGTCAAAAAAAAAAAAATTATGGAACAGAATAGAAAACCCAGAAATTTATGAACATACATACAGCCAACTAATTTTTGACAAAAGTGCTCAGACAGTAGAGTGCAGCAAGGATACTCTCTTCCACAAATGTATTGGCAAAACTAGATTTACCAGGGCCAATGCTGTGGCGTAGAAGGTAAAGCATCAGCATCCCATATGGGTGTCAGCTCCAGACCCTGCTGCTCAACTAACGATCCAGCTCTCTGCTATGGCCTGGGAAAGCAGTAGAAGATGGCCCAAGTCCTTGGGCCCCTGCACTCACGTAGTGTGTGTTGTATATGCACAATGGAATATTATTCAACTATAAAGAGAATGAAATTCTACCATTTGTAGCAAAATGGATGCAATTGGAGGACATGATGCTGAATGAAATAAGCCAGACACAGAAAAGCAAATGCTTTATCTTCACTCTTCTATGTGGGAGCTAAAATAAAAAAGAAAAAAGAAATGTGTATCAATATTGCTGCAAATATAGCTTTGTAAAAATCTGTTTCATACCTTTGTGAAAGCAGTGGTTAAGAATGTTATATTACTATAGCTTGAACGATCTGTGATTACTTTAAAATTACTGCATACAAATGAAATGGTCATTTTTCTATTAAATTATTATTTATAGCCTTGTCTATATTCCCACTAAACGAGGGTCTTTAGACTTTTCAACTTGTTAAACTTCTTTTTTCAGTGAAGTATTACTATTACGCCTTTTATTATAGTGCAAATTTAAAATATATTATCTCAAAATCTAGAAAGAAATGGAGAAGGAAGGAGGGCGGGAAGGAGTGGGGGTATGGGGAGTGAGGAAAGAAGGAAATATAATTATTTTCTTGGAATTGCATCTACAAAGCACATTGAAGCTGTTAAAAATAATTAAAAATTAAAATTAAAAAAAAAAACTAAAAAATAAGTAGAAGTAAAAGAGTCATAGGGGAGAAGTACATTACTTTTTAGGTCACCACAATGAGCACTGGTAGTAGACCAGCATATGAGAAAGAGCAGGAAAGGAAATCCACACAGGTGCATGGGTTAGCAAGACACCACTGTGAGTTACTAAAGCACCATCCCACTGGGACATTCTTCCAAGTTATTCTACCCAAAGTGTGAGTCCTATTCATTAACTCCATCCATCAACTGTTTGTATACTACTCATGGGGGCATTAAATTATGTGCACTTTGACCTTGACCTTTACTCCCAGACTGAGAGTATTTTTATAGCCAAAGAATGCCTGCAGACAGAGTCACAGGTGTTGCAGTAAGAAGCCGTCAGAACTGTGAGTGTTACGGAAATTTGGGTAGACCACAAAGCACCTGCTGCACACATTAATCTAGTGTTTCTATTGTGCTTTTTACTCTAACCCCCCTTTGCTCACTTTCTTTCTCACTCCTGGTTCTGTTCTTTTTATGTCTTCCTCTTACCTTTGCCTATTTGTCATTGTCTTATTCTCTTTTTGTCTTATCCTGCCTGCTTTATGCTCCATTTATTCCTCACTGTTTTCTGTCTCTCTTTTTTACATTCTTACCTTCCTCTTTTCTCCTACGTCTCCACGATTCTTTTCTTTTCTCTTTCTTTTTCCCCCCTCTCTCCTTCCCTTTCTATTTTTTCTCACTCATTGTTTCTTTTTCCCACTTTTGGGATCCTCCCCATGCGCCCCTACCCTATCTCCTTCCTTAGTTCCTCCTTGTACTCTGACAATAATTAAGTCCTTTTGGGTCCTGCAACCGATCTGTGCACCAAGACACAGCTCAGTATGTCCAGATCAGTGAAACTTCCCACACATACTCTGCTCCTGAAAATCAGGAAGCTCAGGTCAGAGGCTAACAGCAACCATGAGATCATGCTACTCCACCTGTCACCATTTGTCTATATCATCACACATGCTGGGACAGTCCTGCACCTGCCCACCCGAGAGTCAGGCCCAGAGAGCACCTGCTATGCCTCAGACAAGGGCATCATCAAACCACGTAAGTGCTTGCCCCCAGAGAGCCTCTTGTTTATGGACCCTGATCTCAAGTCCAATACTGAGTGTCAACAAACCTACCCTCAAAAAGAAAACAGAGTTCATGCTGTGTTTCAGGTACCTGATGTTCAGTAGAAACCTGCAGAGGGTAACTCAGAAGGTGTTATGATCTATAACAGCACGGCCCAAGGTATCATGAACAGAGATACACACACAAGAAAAAACTGCATGTAAAGATGAAAACAGAGATCTACAAGCCAATGGATGCCAGGGACTGCAAGTTAATAAAATAGTAGGACTAAATCAGAAGATTTAGTTTTCCTTTAATCCAATTCTTTAAGTAGAGACTCTGCTAGCATCACATCTTTACCTTTTAGGGGGACTATCAATATTTATTTGTTTATGTTAGAGCTTTCTAGTGGTATGTATCTAAAAACTGTGGCAGCTAGACACTTCTGGACAAACACCTTTCACTTTGGGCATCTGAGATGAATTGAGCTATTCCCACATCTAAGACTCATGGCAGGAGTTCTGACTGGTTGGATTCTACAACTGCATCTGCAATGATGAATTTCATGTGTCAGCTTGGCTAGGCCAAAGAGCCCAAATAATTACTCAAACATTATTCTTTGATGTGTTTCCTTGAGGGTGTTTTTTCAATGACATTAACACTTAATTCAGAGGGGTTTGAGTAAGGTGGATTGCCCTTCATTTGTAGGTAAGATTCTTACAGTTAAAGACCTTCGCTTCAGATTGGAAAGAGTCAACTCCTCCCTAGCTCTCCACCCTGTAAGCCTATCTTGCAGATTTCAGATTTGCCTGACTCCACTATCTCTTGAGACAGTTCCTTAAAATAAATCTTTCTGACTCTTTCTGAATATACATCTTCTGTCAGTTTTGCTTCTCTGTTCTGAAGTTAGAGGAACATTAATGTGGGAATATGGCATCATTGGCCCACTTTGAGTCAAGAAGTCCTCTTTGGAATAGGCAATGATGGGGTTGCCATGGGATACAAAATTATGGAAGTTTCCATATGATAATTTGATCATACAAATAGAGCAAGAAGAAAATTTCTTTATTTATGAACAAAGTTCGAACAGCTGTATGAAGAACATCCACATGTATAAATATGCTTGGTAAATCAAGCACAAAAAATATCACAGTTTAAGGTAAAAAACATGTGAAACTAAAGTTTGGTCTGACATAATTTTTTTTGTAGTAACTACGCAAAAGAGTTTAATTAATTCCATTTTGCACAGAGGACTATCTGGTTAAACCCAATTAAACTGATTTTTTTTAAGTAGACCACTGATTGACTTCATACATCCACAATTTTTCTTAAAGTGACATGTGTAGAGTATATTAAAAGTACTTTGGTCCTCATTTATTTTTATCACTGACTTTCATTCATGCTTTTTATATTGTATTCCAGATTATACTGTATGTAAGCACTATGTAAAATATATAGTTAATATGGTTTATTAATAGAATTAAATTTAATATGAACAAAACATACATTGAGCTGTACTTGAAACAAAATAAATATTTAGATCTCCCAAAACCTTTGCTGACAATATTTTATGGCTCCATAATTAAGACTGACAATATGTAGTAGATGCTTGCAGCCTGATAATAGGATCAAAAAATGTCCAGATGTGATAATGATAAATGTCTTTCCCATGATTCTGTCCCAAGGGCTTGAGCAGTGTTTTTATTACAGAGCCATTGGGTTTATGAATAAATATGGCATCAATTCTGGACAATGTACAGATTTTAAGGACATAGACTTCTTAAATTCTATTCTATATCCATGTGTACTGGAGAATCCACAGGAAAGAGGAAATCTTTTTTATTTCTGGTTCTTTACTGTGATGAAAAATTCCTTCCATTTAACTCCTAATGAAAATTACTACTACTACTTTGACAGAGATTTACCATTCACCCATTTTATGGAGCATATGATTGTTGTTCAATGAGCAAATTCATATCTGTAGAGAACTGGAAGGGAGCTGGCTGGTCTAAAAGCAACATGAGCATCTGATTGGTGCCTCAGCTGCCCACTGATTGCAATGGAAAACCAAGAGACCTCTCTGGACATCATTCTCAACTGCATGTTGTGGGGAGTGGAAAGAAGTTTCCATCTTTCAACAAAATGAAATAAGTTTGATTGTGCTAAAAATGCTGTTTTAAGAAAAATATCAACTATTGGGGCAGGAGATGTTCCAGTTGCTCACAGAACAACCATATCCACTGTCTCAGAAGACCTAATGTCTTTTTGCTTGGTCAACAAAGCTTTCTCTGGAAACTGAAATTCTGAGTCTTAATATATTCATATTAGCATTCTATGAATTTGGAACCATTTATGCATTATAGGATACTTTTCAGAAAAAGATATTCCTTAATTATGTGTATTATATAAAACTTGTAGGTTGAATATTTTAATATTGTATTTTGGTCTCTGAATCAAAATCCTTTTCAACAAATATTTAATATAATATAATATATTCAAGCATTTGTTTAAAATTATGCTTTTAGCTTACTTTCTGAGTATTACATTTAAAAAATATCAGGGGCTATTTGCTGTCCCAAATAATGCAACCCAATCTAACATTCAGGTTTGCACACTGCTTTTTTTTAGATGTTCTATTTCACATATCATTTTGGGTGTTCCATCCTTTTTTGATTTAGTATCTGGTTTACTTAACCAATTATTATCAGTTCAGCTGCTCAGCGCTGCAGGATATATAGCCTTAATATTGTTGCTGCACTCAGGTTGTTATTCCTGGTGCCCACAACAAATGACCCTTCAAGTAGTGCTGCAGAACACCAGCGGTAGGTACAGACGCACTGATTCCAGGAACACTCCATCTCCATATTGATTGAGACCCCCAGGACATCGTGTAATTGTTATGACAGCAGAACATGAGTGGGTTGTGGCTGATTTGTCTGAAATGTATTTACTCATTGCTTCCTTGATCCATTTGTCTTGAAGTTATTGATTTTTGTTCTTTAATTTTATTTTGCTCAGGAGTAATTGGGAGGGGGAAGCAGGTCTCAATTTAAGTAAAATGTTGGGAGAAAAAAGCTTTCATTTTGGAACGTGGACAGTCATAAAAATTATAGAAAATTTTGCACATTGCTTTACATCAGTTCCAATGTTACTTTGTTCTTTTAGAGAACATTGCAATATGATAATCATGTACTTACTTTCCTTCTGATTTTTCTACCCTCTTCTCTCTTCCTTTTTGCATTATTGTCTTAAACAGCCTTGCCTTTCTTCTGTTTTATTGTTGTTATTTTTGTTATTTGATTGACTTGCTCTGTTCAACTATACCATTCATTGAGATAATTGTGTCACCAATTACATCATAACAAGCAATACATTGAGGATCTAGTAAAACTTTCCCGTCTCAGAGAGTTTAAGTTAACAAAGAGCTCTATGAAGCTTAGAAAGCAAGAGAGAAATCTAGTTGGTTTTGAAGAGAAAGAACAGCATACTGTCAAGTGTGGCAAGCCAGGTATTCTAGAACTATACACGCAGTTACGGGGTGGAATGTGAAGTGTTTGTCAAAACCAATACCAGTATGTGATAGTAATATATCCACCTGCACTTTAAAAAATGTTCATGTGTGTATATATATGTAATGTGTACATATGAAGTGAATATGGTAAAATGTTAAACCTTGTTAAATGTTAAAAATTGTGTGCTTGTTGAATTTTTTGACACTTTTTTAATTATTTGAAATATTTTCAAATAAAAAGACAAACTGTGTATCTCAAAAAAAATAAGAAAAGAAAAGTAAGGATGTGGGAACAGAAGTAGAACAACTCAGTTATGATACAGCAAACCTCAACCAAAACAAGACATAATTCTGACAGCAACATTGTCCTGCGTAATAATTTGCCTTTGGTTGAAATGCCCTTCGCATTCATGAACCTGATTCAGGCTGCTTCATGGTGGACATGACCTTGGGCAAGGTAGCTCCCTGAAACTAAGGCACCTCCTGGAGAAACATTCCTGAAGGCTTCTGATGATGGCACCTCCACAGATAGAAAAGAATCCCCCTTTTTCTTAGGTTTATTTATTTATTTGAAAGAAAGAGAGAGGAAAAGGCAGAATTTTACATCCAGTGGTTTACTCCCCAGATGGTTGCAACAGCCAAGGCTGAGCCAAACCAAAGCCAAGAGCCAGGAACTTCTTCCAGGTCTCTGTGCGGGTGGCAGGGGCCGAATCACTGAGGCCAGTGATGCTCCACTGCTTTTCCCAGTCCATTAGCAGGGAGCTGGATGGGAAGTGGAACAGCTGGGACATGAACAAGAGCACAGATGGGATATCAGCTCCTCGGGAGGAGGCTAGGCCACAACACGGGCCCTGGAAATAAATTCTTGTTAAGAAGGGCCCTGAGGGTGTGCAACAATAAGGAGGAATAACTTGGAGTATGTCATAGATGGCTGTTACAATGACAAGCTTTGCTTCAATTCAGGATAATTTTCCAAGTTCTGCAACAACCAAAGCTGCAAATCAAAGTGGACATTAACCTTGAAAACTTAAAAGCATTGTAATATTCTCAAGAACATGCTATCTCTGTAGACTCAAATATCCCTAAAATAAAATTGAGCTTAATTTCAGTATAAACAGAGCTTCAATTCTAATAAGTACATTGGAAGACGAATAGTATCCATTCAGCAAGAACACCTGTACGCTGATTACAATGTTTGAGTAGATGCTGGTGATGGAGGCTGTGATAAGGGAGGTAAGTCAGGGCTGGCGTTTGGTGCAGCAGGTTAAACTGCCACCTGTGACAATGTGTCCTATATCAAAAAGCTGTCTTGAGTCCTGGCTGCTCTGTGTCCTATCCAGCTTCTTTCTAATGCTCCTGGGAAAGTAGGAAATATGACTCTAGTGCTTTGACTCCTGCCACCTACATGGGAGACCCTGATGGAGTTTCAGCTCCCTGGTTTCGGCATGGCCCAGCGCAGGTTGTTTGTGTCCATTTGGGGAATCAACTAGCAGATGGAAGATTCTCTCTCTCTCTCCCCCTCTTTCTCTCTTTCTTTATCTCTTTCAAATAAATAAAATAAATCTTTAAAATTAACTTAAAATATTTAGTAAAAAAACAAGTGTTGTAGCTCTTAACTGCAGTTAAAACAGTGCCTGACTTAGCTAACACAAGTTAACTGCTATTACAGTTGGGATTTTTGAAGCTGTCATTATAGAAGTTTACCTTTTATACATATTAGAAAGGGGATACAATGCTAGATTCCATGCAGTCACCCAGGAATCAAAATTAATCAACATTTCTCCATTTTACAGATGTATTTATTTTTCATTTGAAAGGCAGGGAAATGGATCAGGCTGTAGAGAGAAAGTGAGAGAAAGAGGTCTGCTGGTACTCACAACAGGTAGGGCTAGGCCATGCTGAAACCAGGAGCCAAGAACTCCAATGGCAGAAACCCAAACACTGGGGCCATCACCCAGTTCTCACAGGCCCTTGCAGGAAACTGGGTTGGAAGCAGAGAGGCTGGACTCCATTGAGATATGAGTGACAGCACTGCCACCCCAGGAATCCATATTTCTTCCACTATGCTTTGTCAGTCCATTGCATTAACTCAATAGCTGTGGAAAGGGAAAGGATGGCAAGTGAAATGTTTCTAAAGAACAGTTCTAGAAATGGGGCTAATAATTTTACTCTCTTTCTACTGAATATAAGCCAATCACAGATAGATGCTGAATCACAAAAAGACTGGCAGACCCAAGAGAAACAGGACTCAGTGGGCATCACTGAACATTCATAGGCTGGTCCGTGTCTGCTGAGGTGAGTGAGGACATTGTAGAAAGGAAGAACTTTAAGGAGCAGAGCTGCTGAGAAGGTAATTGCATTGGCGTCAAGTTCAAAACAGTAAAAGTGTAAATGTCATTCACGGCATCTAAGGAAGTTTATAGAAGGAAGAAGTATGAAATAAGAATAATGGGGTGCACTTTTGCTCTATTAAGCAATTATCCTAGAAATAATTTGAAAGCTACATGAGGGAAAAATCTCGATAATTCATCACTCAATTCATTTTGCTTTGAAGTACAGAATGTACAAAGATCTAATTTTAAGAACCTGGAATATTTCTCCTGTTTGAACTATAAACTTCTTGTACTTAGAGACAATTAGTGTGCATATGATACAATCTTTTATGCAGATTCAAAAATTATGGTAGTGTAGGATGATAGATTACAATCATTACTTTATTTGAAGCCCCCCAAATTGCTTCCAAACCATTGTCAATGTCAAGAAAAGTAACAAAACGTGTTGATAGGTTGATGTAATTTGGTGGCATTAAAATTTGTACTGGAGTCAAGAGAAGGGGGTAGGAAAGCATCTAACTTACATATCCAAGATTACCACACAACCACTTGAAGAAATTGTGAATTTAAGTATTTCGTGAAGGAAAGAAATGGTACAACTGTAATAATCAATCTCTCTAATTTTCTTTACTAAAAGCCATGGCAATTACTTGATTTCTTTGAAAATTTTATGAAGAATCATACTATTTGCATTTTTAAGGCCAAAAAATGCTATATCACAAAAAATGTGACTAACATGGGAAAAATAAAGTGTATACTGTGGTTCCTTATGCTCCCATCTGACCCCATTTGTTCAACAACCCTTTGTGGTCAATGTAGTGAATGAAGTGACACCAAGAGAAACACACATAGAAAACCAAAGGGTAGATGTCAGTGCAGGGGACACATGGAGACTTGGAAGAGTATCAAGAAAGATTAAATTCATCACAAATCTGAAAATACAAAATAAGAAACCAAAGAAACCAAAGCATTGGTCATAGAACGGAAGTTTCAGATTAAGCCTAATTTAATGGACCAGCTTTCATAGAAAGAATGACATGATATTTGAAGGTGTACATGTTGGTTGAAATGGGCAAGCACAATTTAAATAATCAAACTTCCAAAGACATTGTTCCTAATGGAGATCTAAGCAGCAATTGTCAATAGACAATTGGATTGTAAAGAGCAAAAGAAGTAAAAGTAGAAATTTTATTGCTTTCTTAAAAGAATTATTTATATATTTATTTGAAAGGCCTAGCTCTGTCATGTTTGACATGTCTGAACCTCCCTTAAAAATAAACTTAAATCCAAGATGGAAATGGAGGAATGGCAAAGTGGAATCTGGTTCATGTCCCAGCTGCTCAACTTCCAACCCAGCTCTCTGCTAAAGGCCTGGGAAAAGCAGCAGAGAGTGGTCCAAAGTGTTTGGACCCCAGCCACCCACATGGGAGACCTGGAAGAAACTCCTGGTTCCTGGCTTCAGCACCGGTCTTTGGCCATCTGGAGAGCGAGCCAGCAGAAGGAAGAGTTCTCCATTGCTCTCCTTCTATCGTGAAACTCTTTCAAATAAATAAGTGAATATTTTAAAAAGTAAATAAAATAAAATAAAAATATCCCTCACTCAAAAAATAGGAATGAAATAAATAAATAGCGTCAGAGAAACAGATTTAAATGGTTCCATTATGTCTGTAAGTAGTAAGAAAACAATCCAAGGATTTTTTTTTTTTTGACAAGCAGAGTGGACAGTGAGAGAGAGAGACAGAGAGAAAGGTCTTCCTTTGCTGTTGGTTCACCCTCCAATGGCCACCGTGGCCAGCACGCTGCGGCTGGCGCACCACGCTGATCCGAAGCCAGGAGCCAGGTGCTTCTCCTGGTCTCCCATGGGGTGCAGGGCCCAAGCACTTGGGCCATCCTCCACTGCACTCCCGGGCCACAGCAGAGAGCTGGACTGGAAGATGGGCAACCGGGACAGAATCTGGCGCTCCGACCGGGACTAGAACTCGGTGTGCAGGCGCTGCAAGGTAGAGGATTAGCCTATTGAGCCGAGGCGCTGGCCCCAAGGATTCCGATTTCAATAGCGTAGACACTAAGATCCAGAAAAAGCTAACACTTATGAGGAAACAATCTTATTGAAATTGGTTGTCTTAAATACAGGACAATTTCAAAAAATCCAAACTTTCCTTCTGTATCCACAAATCCCCAGTTAGGATTTCAGTGTGAATTGAGGATTGATAAAGTTATTCAGTGTTTTATATAGAACATTCCACACATCAAAAAATGAAAGGTACATTTAAATCAAGAGAGAGGAAGAAAGTCCAAGGAGCAGAGAGGTTTCAAATCATTTTGCATTTAAATTTTGATGAAATGTAATCAAAGCATAACCATAGTTCTAAAACCCATTGCAGTCATTTAGGAAGTTTCCCAGCAGTTGGAGGACCTCTCTCTCTCTCTCTCAATCTCTCTCTCTCTCTCTCTCTCTCTCTCTCTAATTCTGCCTTTCCAATAAATAGAATAAATCTTGAAAAAAAATAGCTTCATTGTTCTAAAAAATTCTCTTTTCTATATCTTTCATCCTTGTTTTTCCTAACCCCTGGCAATCACTTACTAGTTCACATTTTACAAGAAGTTGTCTTTTCCAGCATCTCATATAGTTGGAATCATAAAGTATGTAGCCTGCTCAGCTTGGCACATTCCACTAAGCACATTTAAATGTCTTCCATGTATTTTCATGGCTTGATAGCTCATTTCTTTTTATTACTGAATAATCACTCATCGTCTGAATGTACAATAAATTATTTATCCATTACATGGTGAAGGATACCTTAGTTGTTTTTGAATTTTGGCAATTATGAATAAAACTACCATAAACATCTTTTTTTCTTGGTTCCAACATTCACATATATATTTCATCTTATACAGCCCATGCTGAGAATGCTTTGTAAATGGGTCACACAAAATAAATTTTAAAAAATTAATTTTTCTCCTATCAAAATAAGAAGTAAACCAGTACAAACTCACTTCTATTAACTTCTGCAGGCTTACAGAAGTTAAAGTGTTTTTTACTCCTATGCATGGACATTAAAGAAATCATTCATTTTGCATAGAATACAATAACAACCAATTTCACCACTGAGTAAAAATAAAAGTAAAAACTGGAATTCTTTTAAAAATGTGTCCAAAGTGGTGTGTAAGAGAAGTTTCAGGCTAACTCTGTGTCAAAACAAAGTGTAAGGTTAGACCTGGTTATGGTTTTTTTTTTAAACTTTTATTTAGTAAATATAAATTTCCAAAGTAGAGTTCATGGATTACAATGGCTTCCCCTCCCCCCATAACTTCCCTCCCATTCCCATCCCCACCCCTCATCTCCTGTTCCCTCTCCCATTCCATTCACATCAAGATTCATTTTCAATTATCTTTATATACAGAAGATAAATTTAGTATATATTAAGTAAAGATTTCATCAGTTTGCAACCACACAGAACATAAAGTGTTAAATACTGTTTCAGTAATAGTAATAGCATTAATTCACATTGAACAACACATTAAGGACAGAGATCCTACGTGAGGAGTATGTACACAGTGACTCCTATTGTTGACCTAACAATTTGACACTCTTGTTTATGGCATCAGCCATCTCCCCAGGCTCTAGTCTTGAGTTGCTGATGCTATGGAAGTGAGTTCACCGACTTTGATCTTATTTAGACAAGGCCATAGTCAAAGTGGAAGTTCTCTCCTCCCCCCTTGGAGAAAGGTACCTCCTTCCTTGATGGCCTGTTCTTTCTGCTGGGAACTCACTTGCAGAGATCTTTCATGTAGGTTTTTTTTTTTTTTTTTTCCAGAGTGTCTTGATTTTCCATACCTAAAATACTCGCGTGGGCTCTTCAGCCAGATCCGAATGCACCAAGGGCTGATTCTGAGGCCAGAGTGCTGTTCAGGACATCTGCCATTCTATGAGTCTGCTGTGTATCCCACTTCCCATGTTGAATCATTCTCTCCCTTTTTCATTCTATCAGTCAGTATTAGCAGACACTAGTCTTGTTTATGTGCTCCCTTTGACTCTTAGACCTATCAGTATGATCAATTGTGAACAAAAATTGATCACTTGGACTAGTGAGATGGCATTGGTACATGCAACCTTGATGGGATTGTGTTGGAATTCCCTGAACACATTTCTAATTCCATCATTTGGGGCAAGTCCGATTGAGCATGTCCCAAATTGTACATCTCCTCCCTCTCTTATTTCCACTCTTACATTTAACAAGGATCACTTTTCAGTTAAATTTAAACACCTAAGAATAATTGTGTGTTAATTACAGAGTTCAACCAATAGTATTAAGTAGAACAAAAAAATACTAAAAGGGATAAACTATTAAACTGTACATCAACAGTCAGGACAAGGGCTGATCAAGTTACTGTTTCTCATAGTGTCCATTTCACTTCAATAGGTTTCCCCTTTGGTGCTCAATTAGTTGTTGCTGATCAGGGTGAACATATGATATTTGTCCCTTTGGGACTGACAATTCACTCAGCATAATGTTTTCCAGATTCCTCCATCTTATTGCAAACGACCTGATTTCATTGTTTTTGACTGCTGTATAGTATTCTATAGAGTACATATCCCATAATTTCTCTATCCAGTCTACTGTTGATGGGCATTTGGGTTTGTTCCAGGTCTTAGCTATTGTGAATTGAGCTGCAATAAATATTAACATGCAGACCGCTTTTTTGTTTGCCAATTTAATTTCCTTTGGGTAAATTCCAAAGAGTGTTATGGCTGGGTTGTATGGTAGAATTATATTCATGTTTCTGAGGAATCTCCAGACTGACTTCCATAGTGGCTTTACCAGTTTGCATTCCCATCAACAGTGGGTTAGTGTCCCTTTTCCCCCAAATCCTCTCCAGCATCTGTTGTTGGTAGATTTCTGAATGTGAGACATTCTAACCGGGGTGAGATGAAACCTCATTGTGGTTTTGATTTTCATTTCCCCGATTGCTAGTGATCCTGAGCATTTTTTCATGTGTCTGTTGGCCATTTGGATTTCCTCTTTTGAAAAATGTCTGTTTAGGTCCTGGCCCATCTCTTAAGAGGGTTGTTTGTTTTGATGTTGTGAAGTTTCTTGATGTCTTTGTATATTCTGGTTATTAACCCTTTATCTATTGCCTAGTTTGCAAATATTTTTCCCATTCTGTCAGTTGCCTCTTCACTTTCCTGACTGTTTCTTTTGCAGTACAGAAACTTCTCAATTTGATGCATTCCCAAATGTTAATTTTGGCTTTGTCTGTCCATGCTTCCAGGGTCTTTTCCAAGAAGTATTTGGCAGTACCTATATCTTGCAGGGATTCTCCAATGCTCTCTAATAATTTGATGGTGTCAGGTCATAGATTTAAGTCTTTAATCCATGTTGAGTGAATTTTTGTGTAAGGTGTAAGGTAGGGGTCTTGCTTCATGCTTCTGCATGTAGAAATCCAATTTTCCCAGTACCATTTATTGAATAGACTGTCCTTACTCCAGGGATTGGTTTTGGATCCTTGATCATATATAAGTTGGCTATAGATATTTGGATTGATTTCTGGTGTTTCTATTCTGTTCCATTGGTCTATCCATCTGTTTCTGTACCAGTACCATGCTGTTTTGATAACTACTGCCCTGTAGTATGTCCTGAAATCTGGTATTGTGATGCCTCCAGCTTTGTTTTTGTTGTACAAGATTGCTTTAGCTATTTGAGGCCTCCTGTGTAACAGGTTTTTTAAAATCCAACGCTCATGGTTTAAATTCTGGGAATGTTCCAATTGGAAGGAAGGAACAATTAGAATTCCACCATAGATATGCTTCTTGTGTTGAATGATGAGGCACTCTTTGCAGACTCACGTCAACTACTTAGAAGTTATCAAGATCAAAAATTTCACTGTCTCCTCCTTGGTATTTCATTTCCTGGATATCTACTTGGTACTGATTCGACCAAGTTCTTTCACAAAATGTATACATGTTGTATAATTTCCTTGATAGATATGAGCTCTCAACTCCTTTGAGTAAATACCAGGAAGTGTGATTACTGGTTTCTGTGGTAAGACTATGTTTAGCTTTGTAAGAAGTAGGTTAATCATCTTCCAAACCAGCGACATGGTTTTGCATTCCAACCAGAACTAAATGAGAGTTTCTGCTACTCTACATTTAGGTGTAATGTCCTAGAGTTTGCCCATTCACTAGATAAGATAATTAAAGTCTGTAATAGTTTCAATTTTTGCTCTAATGTGAATTTCCTTGTTGACATACAACATGGAACATCTTTTCATATGTTGAGTTGGCATGTGCTCATCTTCGGTAAGGTGGATATGCTTGCCTTTGGATCACTTTTTAATTGGGTTGTTTAATCAAGTTATGAGTTCTTTGTATATTTTGGATAATAGTCCATTATTTAATATGTATTTTATAAGTCTGCTGTGTATCCTGCTTCCCATGTTGGATCATTCTCTCCCTTTTTCATTCTATCAGTTAGTATTAGCAGACACTCGTCTTGTTTGTGTGATCCCTTTGACTCTTAGACCTATCAGTGTGATCAATTGTGAGCTGAAATTGATCACTTGGACTAATGAGATGGCCTTGGTACATGCCACCTTGATGGGATTGTATTGGAAACCCCTGGCACAATTCTAACTCCATCATTTGGGGCCATTCCGATTGAGTATGTCCCAAGTTTTACATCTCCTCTGGAAAAAACAGAAGACCTAAATGAAAGATCTCTGCGAGTGAGATCCCAGTGGAAAGAACGGGGCCATCAAAGAAGGAGGTACCTTTCTCTGAAGGGAGGAGAGAACTTCCACTTTGACTATGACCCTGTCGGAATAAGATCGAAGTCGGCGAACCCTAAAGGCTTCCATAGCCTCGGCAACTCATGACCAGAGCCTAGGGAGATTACTGACGCCATAAACAAGAGTGTCAAATTGTTAAATCAACATCAGGAGTCACTGTGTACTTACGTCTCATGAGGGATCTGTCCTTAATGTGTTATCCAATGTGAAGTGATGCTATTACTAGTACTGAAACAGTATTTTTACACTTTGTGTTTCTGAGCGGGTGCAAACTGATGAAATCCTTTCATAGTATATATTGAATCGATCTTCTTTATATAAAGATAATTGCAAATGATTAAAAAATCTTGGTGTTAAACTGGAAATTGCATAGACAATTAATCAATTTTTAAAAAAAAATAATATGTATTTTATAACTATTTTCTCCCTTGTCATTTGTCATGTATCCTTTTATTCACTTAGTGTGTTTTATAGCACCAAATTTTATATTTGTGGTAAAGTCTGATTTATTGGTTTTTTGTATCTTTGGTGTTATATCTAAAATGTGATCACTCAACCCAACATCATCAAGATATTCTCCTATGTGCAAGTATATGTCCACATTCATTGTTTTGCAAGTGGTTTTACATATCTCATAGTAACTTTGTTCAGAGATTATCTATTCTCCATTGTATTTTCTTTGCTTTCTTGTAAAATCTTACTTGGCTTATTTGTATGAGTCTCTTATTTTGTCCCACTGTCCTATTAATTTTTTTTTATTTTTCCAAATCAGTATTGTAGGAAGAACGCAACAGCGTATTTCAAAGAGTTGTGGGCTTTGTGCCAAAATTGACTGGATCCTGCATGGATACCCATATCCCATATTGGAGTGTGTAGGATTGCGTCATGCCTCCTCTTTTAATTCAGTTTCTTGCAAATGCATACACTTGGAGGCAGCAAATGATGTCTCAAGTGCTTAGGCACCTGCCACCCACATGGTAAATACAGAAGGAGTTCCTAGTTCCTGGCTCTGGCATGACCAAGCAGCCCTGGTTCTTCTATGTATTTGAGGTATGAACAATGGACAGAAGATTCTCTATCTCTATCTCTATCTCTGTCTCTATCTCTATCTCTATCTCTACCTCTATCATCTCTATCTCTGTCTCTGTCTCTATCTTTATCTCTACCTCCATTTCCATCTTTATCTTTCTCTCTCCTTCTCCCTCTCCCTCCCCTTTCACTGTGCCTCTCTAATAAATAAATGTAATGAAATAAATTTCATAATGGGAACAGAGCAGATAAAGAATGTTTAATGCAGTGATTAAAACAATATTTTTAAGAAAGCTTATTTGGGGTCATTGCTTTTGTAGATATTAGCAAAATTAAAATGATCTTTTTATCTTTCATGCATGCCTGAAAGCTAATGATGACTTATGTGTGTACATAGTAATGTCTGAAAACAAAGCCACATGCTGTTAATCCAGAAACATCATAATTACAATGATAGGGGAGTTCTATACTCCATGCATGCTCATCTTGAGAATGTGTCTGGGGCCAAGATTTTAGAATACACATTCATCTTCTTAAAATACTCAAGTATATTACTTTGCATCACCAACTTTATAGTTTGAGCCAGTATCTATGGCTTAATGAATGTAGCACATCTTGTCTGAGAGCTGCTTTTCATTTCGCTTTTGTGGTTTGGAAAGTTCCACACGCTAAACTCAAATATGTCTATTTCTGCATAAAATTCCTGATCATGATAGCCAACATTTCTCCCTGAATTTCTCCCTGTTGAGGTGGCTGCCTTGCTTGGAGACCTTTCCCTTATTGTTGTGTGGATAACATCACCTATATTCACTACAAGTCCCCTCTCTGTTCAACTTTCTTCATCCAGTGCTGTTCACTCCAGCATGGAGGTCACTGCAGAGTCGAAAGCCGCTATGCAGAGGGACAGATCCCATGGTACTGTAAGAACATCATTAGCAGTCATCCCTCCTTAGTAAACGCTGACTTTATCTTGAAGAAAAAGATAAAACGCACAGATTTTTTTTTAAAGATTTATTTATGTGTTTGAAATCAGAGTTACACAGAGAGACGAGAGGCATAGAGAGAGACAGAGACAGAGACAAAGACAGAGAGACAGAGATCAAGAGAGAGGTATTTCATCCTATGGTTCACTCCCCAATTGGTTGACATGGCCGGAACTGGGCCGATCTGAAGTCAGGAGCCAGGAGCTTGCTCCGGGTCTCCCATGCACGTGCAGAGGCACAAGGACTTGGGCCATTCTACACTGCTTTCCCAGGACACATCAGAGAGCTGGCTCGAAGTAGAGCAGCTGGGTCTCAAACCAGTGCCCATATGTGATGCTGGCACTTCAGGCCAGGGCATTAACCCACTGTGACACAGTGCCGGCCCCAAAACACACAGATTTGACAGTATCATCCCATGCAATCTGAATCTTATACAACACAACCCAACACAATGCCTAAAATTCATTGGTTTCCATTAGTGCTATGAAAAACCTACATTTTTACCACTGACCTCATGTTTTATTTTGGATACAAAGTAATATCAGATGTGGAAATTAGACTTGATATTGAAATAGTAAAATTTCAAACACTGGTAATTAAGCATATTATAAACTTTTACTACTTATCATACTGATGGACAGCAGACTATCTTGATGTATTTGCAAACTGCATTTTTAAAGAGAAAAACAAATTAAAAGTGAAGATGAGATGCTACATTTCTTGATTCAGTGAACCACCTGAAAATATGTAGCAAGTCAGATTTATTCTGGCACTCTAATTAGAATAAGATGTTAAACACCTAGCAGTTTAAACAGGACACATGAATGACATTTTTGTTTGAAAGGCACCAGTCTTGGTTGTAAAGATGACAGTCAGTTGCCCTTCTACAGAAAAGTAAAGGCCAAATGTAAGATGAAAAGAATTAAATAAAACAGACCAAAAGAAACACGAACTGAAATACATTTCCATGAACTGCAATACATTTATGGGATTAAATATTGAGCTTCTTTGCTTTAAATAATCTATTTCATATTTGTTAATCCTCCAGCTTAATTCTCAATAAGTAAATTTGTCAGGCAATTATATAAAGTTGGTTTAATTTTCTGCTTACCCAAAGAATTTATCATTAGGTCTCTCCCATATCTAAATTTTTAAAGCTAATTCTTTCTTCATCTTGTTTCTTGATAATATATTTAAATGTCTTCTGATTACCATAAATAACCTTCTAAATATTGGATGAATATAAACTTCTGCCTTTGGAAATTAAATAGTTTACCAATATTTTATCTTCATTTAGCTTGATAAACTTAAGTGAACCTTATGACTATCAAGGCTAATGTTAATATCTATTATTTTTCATTTATATAAAATGTTCCAGAGTTTGAAACGTAGTTTGAATCATTCATTATTTGAAGCAGTCAGCAATCCCTCTCTAAACTTATTCTGCACATAATTCTGCATAATGGCTTGCATATTTTCACATGAGGAATTTGGGGAAAATGGCACAGATCTGATTATAGAGTTTTCCAAGTTTCTTTCTTCTCATTCCTTTGTTTCTCCTTCTGCTCTTCTTGACATGTCATGATTGATGTGTTTTCCATTCTCGTTTACAAAATGAACTGTTTGCTTGGCTGGACAGGTGTTTTTTCAGGTGATTGAATCGGAATTCATTTTTGGTTCAAACATTGTCCCTTTTCACATAAAAATGTGAGTACTTCAGAGTGTGAGGAATAGGTTATGAAAGTTAATATATTTTGGATGAAGCAAAAACTCAGGTATTCCAAGAGCACTAACAAAGAGCACTACCCATTCCCATATATGTATTTTAGGAGCAGCTTAATAAACTGTTGCTATGACATAAACATGCTTTGGATAATTATTCAGTTATAAGCTGGAAGCAAATATTAAATGCCAAATTGCATGTCTGCTCTGGAAGAAGGGGAAAGAAGAAGAATAACTAAAACCCCAGGGAATGGTCTTGAACAACTATTCTAATAAATTGCTGCTAACTAAAGGCAGGAGATGATTTCATCATTTCTTTTAATGAATAACTGAATTATATTGGGAAACTGAGAATAGCAAAACAGAAAGTGCATTTCTCTAAAAACAAACAAAAGTTCCATGGGTGAGTATTTTACACAGAGGTTAAAACACCACATAGAACATTGGTATACTATATCATTTTGTGTGAGGCCAAATGCCAGCTCCACTTCCAATTCCAGCTTGCTGTTAATTTGTACCATGGGAGGCAGCAGTTTACCACGCAAATCCTTGGGTCTCTGCCACTCAGATTGAGTTCCCAGGTTTTGACTTTGGCTTGGCCCAGCCCACGTTATTGTGATCATTTGGGAAATGAACCAATGGATGGAAGATCTGCCTTTCTCTCTCTCTCTCTCTCTCTCTCTCTCTCTCTCTCTCTCTCTCTCTCTCTCTCTTTCTCTCTGTTGCTCTTTTTGTGTCTCTGTCTTCCAAATAAAACGACTAACAAATAAAATAATAAATAAAAATTTTCAAATCATCTCAGTAAATTTGTCCTTAATAAAAGTGAAATAGAAAAATGTCATGCAATATGAAAAGCATACTATATGGAATGAGTTAAATGAAGTTTAACAAATGATATGATGCAATATTAATCTAACAGTAAAACCAAGCTTTGGACAATTATTTAATATCCTAAAAATGCTGATAAGAAAAAATGAGAAACCATTTACAAAAATATGGCATAGTTTTAGTGATTTTATTTATTTCATTTATTTGAAAGGCAGAGAGAGGGAGGGGGGAAGAGAGAGAGAGAAAGAGATGGAGAGGGAAAAAAGAGAAACAGAGACATGAGGAAAGATAGAGATCTTCCATCTGTTTTTTTCATTTCTCAAATGCTTATAGCAAATGAAGCCAGATCAGTTTGAAATTAGAACACTAGAAGTCAATCTAGGTCTCCCATCTGGTGCCAGTGACCCAACTATTTGAACCATCAACTGTTGGCTTCCAGTGTGTGCATTAACAAGAAGCTGGAACTGGGAGTGTGGCTAGTACCCAAACCCAGGCACACTCCTATGGGTTGCAGCTGGTGCAGGAAGCATCTTGAGTGCTGTGCACAATGCCCACCCTAATTTCAGTGTTTTTAACAGAAGTATGTATGAGAAATCCACTAACACTTGTATTGTAAAACATGATGGTAAAGTGACTAATCTCTCAAGAATGTCATGAACAGGTTTTATTATATTTTCTTATCCTTCAAAATAATCTGCTCTTGGACTACTTTGAGAAAAGAGAATCAAAACAGTAAACTAAAGTCATTATTCTGGAACTTGCTTGTCTATTTCTCTGTGGAAAATATTTCCATGCAGAAGCCCCTCAGTAGGTCAGTACACACAAGGCAAAGACCCCTCAAGTAATTTTTCCCCAAGCAAATAGAATTTATTCATTTCAACTACATAAAGAATTTTAAAATAAGACTTCTAATATTTCAAACAGCTGCATGACATAACCTGTTTTTGGAGTAGACGAAAACAACCTAAAAGGAAAGACGCGGTCACCTTTCTTTCCCTCACTTGAGCAAGGCTCTAATTAAGGATATTTTAAAGTCCTCTTGTGTGTGTCACCAAAAGGAAGTGAACTTCTTCCTGAACCTTCTTCCATTCCCCATACTCTCTTACAAGTTTTCTACAAGGATTGCCTTGTTGAAAGACATTTATCCCATGCTTTTGTGTCAACCTCTATTTGATCTGTATTTTTAAAGCATGCATTTCTCTTTGTAAAGTTAAAATTTAACAAATTAAAGACAACTGAGTTATTTCTGTAACCTCACTGCCACATCAGAAAAAAAAAACTATCAAACTCTGCAATGATAATATCTGGGGGTCTCTCTTGGGATTAGGAACAGTACCTAGCAAACCACTAGTATTCAATAAACATGCTTTGAAAGAAAAGATATTTAAATCGATTATCATGGAACACATACTACTTTGGGGTGAGATTTAATTATTTTTAAATTTTCTTTCCAAATAAAAAGTCTAAAATTTGTATAATTTTAATAGGAGTTATTTGATAAACAGTGTGTCTGATTCTACTGGTAGGAAGCAAGACATACCTTTTTTTGCATTTTCAAAGTAATTTTTACTTGTAAATTAAGGATGGCTTCCATAACATAAAATATATGACCAAAAATCAAACGAGATAAATAATACTAAAATGACAACTTTGATTAGAAGTTTCATGTGATCAATTTCAATTAATTTGACAGATCAATAGCCTTATAAATAATATGTAAATCGACTGATCTCACTTTTCTTGTTTCCTCTTTCATATTCTCTTATCCTCAAATTTTCTAAAATTTTATTTTATTGTGTATAATGATTTATAACCATGTTTGCTTATGAGCTACAAAGTAATGATATGGTTTATATATATATATATATATATATATATATATATTCTGACACAATTAAATCAAGCTAATTAAAGCACTCATAACCTCAACTACTTAACCTCTTTTTTTGTTAGAGGATTGAAATTTACTGTCTTGGTGTTTTTGAAATGTACGGTAAGTGAATTCAGCACGCTGAACAATAGAACTAAAAATTTCCCATATTTGTCTGTTTAAATAAGATTTTATACCTTTGGACCAATACTTCCCATTCCCTTCCCCCTTAGCTTCTGTAACCACCATCCTGCTCTCTACTTTTGAGATTCGTTGCTTTAGATTCCACAAGGAAGTGAGAACATACAATATGTGTTTTTCTGTGTCTTGTTTATTTCACTGAGCATACTGCTTGCCATTTCCATCCATTCTGTTGCAAGAGAATTTCTTTCTTTGTAAAGATTGAGGAGTGTTTCACCCTGTATGTGAGTCCAGCATTCTCCACCCATCAGCATCCTGAAACTTAGATTGATTCCATAACTTGGCTTTTGTGAATACTGCTGCAATGAACATGGAAGTAGAGATTTCTCTTTGACAAGCTGGTTTCAAATCTGGGTAAACATCCACAAGTGAGATTGTTGGGTTGTATAGTAATTCTGTTTAGTTTTTGGAAACACCTCCTTATAGCTTTCTATAACAACTGTAATAAATTACGTTTCCACCAACCCTGCGTGATACTGGTTCTCCATATCTTCACCAACACTTTTTTTGTCTTTTTGATAATAGCTGTTCTAATAGATGCGAGTTGATATCTCACTGTGGTTTCAATTTGCATCTATCTAATGATGTGTGATATTGAATGCTTTTTCAAATATCCATTGGCCATTAATGTGTCTTCTTTTGGGAATTATCTACTTAGGCTCCTTGTCCATTATTTATCAAGTTTTTTCTTCTATTGAGTTGTTTGAGCTGCTAATACATTTTTTAATATATAAGGGTGGATGGCTTATAAATATTTTCTTCCAATCTGTAGTCTGTCTCTGTATATTGTTAATATTTCCTTTGTCATGAAGAAGCTTTTCTCTTTGATGCAACCTCATTTTTTGTTTTGTTCCCAGCACTTTTGATTTCAAATATAAAAATAAACATTGCCTACACAATGTCATACATTTTTATCTAAGTTTTCTTCAAGTTATCCTTTCCACATTGTGCATTTTTGGTACCTTTGTAAAAAAATCAATTGACCATACATGTCTGGGTTCATTTGTTGGCTTTCTATTGCATTCCATTAGTTGTTGTGTCCAATTATGCCAGTGTTCTGCTATTTTAATTAGTATAGTTCTATCTTCTGGTGTGAAATCAGGCACTATGATACATTATCTTTCTTTGTTTTGTTCATGATTACATTGCCTTTTTTTAACTGTTTCACAGTAAGTTTAGGATAATTTTTGTAATTTATAATAATAAATTATGTAATTCATATGAAAAATATTGAAATTATGGTAGGGATTGCTTGGATAGCATGAAAATTTCAGCAATATTAATAATTCTAATCCATAAAACAGTTTTATATTTCCATTCACATTTGTCTTCCTCAATTTATATATTAAATATTTTATAGTCTTCAATGTATAGGTTCTTCACCTCCTTGGTTCAATTTATTTCTAATTTATTTCTAACTAGCTTTTTAAATTTTTTTGTACTATTGTAAGTGGGATTATTGTCTTGATCTATTTGAGACAGTATATTGTTAGCATATGCATATACTACTGAATTTTGTGTGTTGATTTTGTATTTGGATTATATACTACATTTGTTTATTAGTTTTAATAGTTTGTGTGTATGAAATCTGTATTTTTTTTTACATATAAGATCATTTATCAGAAAATTTTTTTTTCTTCCCAGTAAGATTTTTTTTTTCTTTTGTTGAAGTTCTCTGGCAAGGCTTTCCAATAAAATGTTGAATAAAAGTAGAGAGCCGACATACTTGTCTAGTTTCACATCTTATATGCTCAATTTTTGATTTTTCACTGCTTAATATGATGTTATCTGTGGGCTTCTCATATATTCTTAGGAAACTGTCACAGTTTTATCTATGGCGCGATCTACACCCTGATTTACATCCCAAGCTCTAGCCCCAGCTGGAAGCCACATGGCCACATGGCCCAACCTCTATAGTCAAGCTCAACCCCCATCCTAATGGGATTCGCTGCCCACTCTTGGGCAAAGTTTTTTTTTTTTAATAGTTCTTTTTTATTTATTTATTTTTTTTGACAGAGTGGACAGTGAGAGAGAGAGAGACAGAGAGAAAGGTCTTCCTTTGCCATTGGTTCACCCTCCAACGGCCACCGCATCGCGCTGATCGGATGGCAGGAGCCAGGTGCTTCCCCTGGTCTCCCATGGGGTGCAGGGCCCAAGCACTTGGGTCATCCTCCACTGCACTCCCAGGCCATAGGAGAGGGCTGGCCTGGAAGAGGGGCAACCGGGACAGAATCCTGCGCCCCGACCGGGACTAGAACCCGGTGTGGGGGAGCTGCAAGGCGGAGGATTAGTCTGTTGAACCGTGGCACCAGCCCTCTTGGGCAAAGTTTTAAAAGGGCTTATTCCTGAACATGTGCTCTCTTGGCCCCTCTCTTGGCTCTTCTCTCCTGCTCTCTTGGTTCCTCTCTGCTCTCTTCTCCCCCTCTTGTCTCTCTTCTCTCCTCGCTAGCTCCTCTCCTCTCTGCTTCTCTCTTATACTCTCCTTCTCTCTCTTTTTCCTTCACCACCCCACCCCTCTGGTCTGTTGGGTGTTCCCCAATAAACCTTTTCCCTTACTCCAGTGTTTGGTGTGTTTTGTGATGGCTAACATATATTGCCTTTATTGTGTTGAGGTACATCCATTTTAAATCACAACTTATGTCAAAAATTTTTATCAAGGAAGTATGAATTTTGTCAATTTTTTTTTTTTGACAGGCAGAGTGGGCACTGAGAGAGAGAGACAGAGAGACAGAGAGAAAGGTCTTCCTTTTTTCATTGGTTCACCCCTCAATGGCCGCTGTGGCTGGTGCACCACACTGATCTGAAGCCAGGAGCCAGGTGCTTCTCCTGGTCTCCCATGCAGATGCAGGGCCAAGTCCTTGGGCCGTCTTCCACTGCACTCCCTGGACAGGAAGAGGAGCAACCGGGACAGAATCTGGTGCCCCAAGTGGGACTAGAACCTGGTCTGCCGGCTCCACAGGCAGAGGATTAGCCAAGTGAGCCACGGTGCCGGACTGTCAACACTTTTTATACATAGAGTGCAATGATCATTTGATTTTTGTTCTCTCTATCTGCTAATGTAGTGGATGGCATTTATAGATTTAATTATGTTGAATCACTCTTGTACCTGAAAGATGAATTCTACTTGACCATGGTGGATGACTCTCAATATGCAGCTGAAGTAGGGTTGTGAGTGTTTTGTTAGGGCTTTTTTGCATCTGTGTTCCACAAGCAAATTGGTCTGTAATTTTCTTTTCCTGCAATGCTTTTGTCTGACTTTGGTATCAGGTTAATGATGGCCTTGTTAAAAGAATTTGGAAGTATTTTCTTCCCTTCAATTTTTTGTTGGAGTTTTAGAAGGCTTGGCATTAACTTCTGTATAGAAATCAGTGAACTCCTCTTCTTGGCAATAAATTAATTTCTTTTTTTACCTGCCAATACTACAAGATTCAGCTCAGTGTTGAAAGAAAAGTTTCCATAAGATTTATTTGGCTTCTGTGTGCTACATGAAGGGACTATCTCTTGGATTAGGCTTTCAAAGATGTATATAGACGCATCTATGTAAAGGGATACTTCAAACAGTCTTAGAAAATGAAATTGAAAAAATGAGTTTATTTTAGAGCAAAACGTTCTTTAAATCCACACATATAAAGGATCTTCAAAGTTCACTGAAATTGCAAATTTTGAAAAAAGTATACGTGGAAAACAAACATTTTGAAAAAAATTAGACATGGATTTCAAAAAATAGTGTACCAAAGTAAACTTATCTTTTAATTCCATTTGTCCACAAACATTTCGACACACCCTCATATGCAAATCCACCTTTAGGAGTGGAGTTTGATGTCCTCTTCCTGGAAGTAGACTACCCAGTAGCAGTAAGAATGCATTTGATTCTAGTGTATATCCATTTGATAAACTGGACTGATTTCCCTTTGGTGTAGGAGCTGCAGTAGTTGCTACATTATTGCTTGCTGATTTACCTGGAGAAAAACCAGCAAAGGAACGGAAGAAAAGTGGAAAGTTGATGCCTCATCTAAGAGAGTAAATGATACTGGATGTTAAAGTTTCTTTCACCTCGTTCATTGACATATATTGAAGTAATGTTGTAGTTAGGTCTTTGAATTTAGATTTCTGGACACCTTAGACCACTTTCTACTTAAGAGCAGCAGTGATTTTAAAGGAATTTTTGCAGAACAATCTGGCTTTGGAGGCTCTGAGAAGTCTTTGTTAAACTTCAGGTGTAATTTAATGTCAGACTTTCTGTCTTCATTTAAAATCAAGTATATAAACAAGAGATTATTTGAAGGTATTAACTGATCCTTTTTTCTAATGGTCCCAGTTTATGAGAACTTCTGCATTTGAATACACAGAACTTTGATATCCTTTACTTTCCAGTGGGATTTTTGTACCATAGCAGGCAGATGAAGAGGCATTATAGTGTCACTTCTTGTCTTTTGAATTTTCCAGAGTCTGAACTAACTTCATCTTGGTCTGGAGTAGAAAGCTTTTTTCTGGATTGGCACAAAAATAGCAAAGTGCCCTCCAGAAAACTGAATGAGGTTTTCATTTTGTTTAAGCGGTAGAGGGCATGATTTAGAAAATGCAAAGAGCTAGACTTCAAACTACCCTGAGGTCAAGAACAATTAATATCAGAGTTCACAGAATAGATTAACATGTAAGGGCTGTGTGTTCCAAAGAGTCTAAGTTTTGGTATATAATAAAGACTGATGTTTGTGTGTATCTGCTAACCCGTGAAAGCTATGCCGTTATTCCAAAGAATCTTAACTACAACTGTAGATAAATGAATTTAGGACTGAATTAACTGAGGTATCAATTTTCCATAGTAATTTTACTTCCAAAAAGGTACTAAATTTATCCATTACAAAAGAAAAGAGTTATATCTCTGGTACATGTTGCATTGTAGCCTGAAATGTTATACTTTACATATATTACAAAGAATTTATCTGAATTTTTTGGAAAAACTAAAGCTAGACATGAAATCCACTTTTATATACTACCCCTTAAACAAAAATTCCTTTAAAACTTCAAGAAAAAATATTTGAGGATATTTCAAAAGATTCATAAAAATGTAGTTAAAATATATATTGATTCTGATGCAAAAAGAAACAATGTTTATAAGCAAAATTTACATTTTGTAATTTGATTACTGTTTCATTTATTATTATTGTTGTTATTATTTTATTCTTGTCTATATGCCTATGGAACAATGGTCTCCCTACTTTTTACTTGCAAAACTCTATTTACAGGAACATTAAGCCTGTGATTATAAAATAAATTGAATATAAATTGAATAAAAATTAAAAAAGGAAGAAGGGAGGGGGGAGTGAGAGAGAAAGTATTAATGTATTCTTAGAATTGTACCTATGAAATTCATGAAATCTGTTCTCTATATTTTGATAAATAGGAACAGAAAATTTTGAAATATGTGCATATGAGGGGTCTTCAAAATTACTGAAAAATACATTAAATAAAACAAAAACTATATATGGCATTCAAATAGGTTTTCCTCTCAAATAAACTTATCTTTAATACTGCTTTCCTGGCCGGTGCCACAGCTTAATAAGCTAATCCTCCGCCTGCAGCGCCAGCATACCGGATTCTAGTCCTGGTTGGGGCGCCGGATACTGTCCCGGTTGCCCCTCTTCCAGGCCAGCTCTCTGCTGTGGCCCGGGAGTGCAGTGGAGGATGGCCCAAGTGCTTGGGCCCTGCACCCCATGGGGAGACCAGGAGAAGCACCTGGCTCCTGGCTTCGGATCAGCGCGATGCTCTGGCCACAGCGCGCTGTCTGTGGCGGCCATTGGAGGGTGAACCAACTGTAAAGGAAGACCTTTCTCTCTGTCTCTCTCTCTCTCACTGTCCACTCTGCCTGTCAAAAATTTTTTTAAAAATCTGCTTTCCTTTAACCTTTCTGAAATACCTTCATTGTATCTAGTCCTTATCCATGATGGAGATGGAAATGTGAGGTAGTAGAATTGCCTAAGAAGATTCTCAATTGTCACTGCACACTGTGGTTGGTGGAACCAAAATATACTTTGAAAAAGAATATACAATTACCAGTATTACTGCAATATTCATACCAAGTTAAGGACCAGTGCTTTTTTTCCACTTATAAAACATTGACAATGTTAAATTTTAAGCAGTCTAATGTCTTTTGGGGAAAATTATAGATTGTCAAATGTAGAGGAAAAATGAACTCCTTTCTACATAACTTTCTTAAGCTTTCCTTTTCTAGTCTCTTTCCTCCTAAAGAGCTGTCCTTGAAGTTCATTTCAGGCTAATTTAATTTGTCAAAATTGATCTCAGAATTTGATCACATTGGATATTATGAATAATTTGCATCAAGTGTAACAGAAAGTTAAATTTTTTGATTTGCAATTGCTTAAAAGCAAATATCAACATTGTTTTGTGTATAACAGAGAGATTTCTGTTGAGACAAACAAAACAGATAAACAAAATAAATCCTGTCTTCAAAGTACACAAGATCTAATGTGAGCTTTAACTTCTCACTTAAGGAACAAGGCATCCATAATGATACACTTTTTAAGACTTAAAGGCCCAGCTGGAGGGGGATTTGTTCAGTGTCTGAAATAGCAAGAAGATAATTGTGTATTTATTTTGTTTTATATGATTTTGTTAACCTATATTCTTGAGTTTGTAGCAATTCTACATCCTTTACTATAGAAATCACATATTTCCTATCAATCTATCAGTTATCAATGTATCCAGGTATAGAGACATCTCCAATTCATAAAAGAAACATTGTTCTGATTCATAATGAGATTGTTGCTGTTTCTGAGTTTTACATAGTCAGGATGAAGAGAAAACTGAACTCCATTTTCTGGAAGGAAAGTAATGTATCTTGAAAGCATTTATTTACAGACCTTTCATGGGATTTTGAAAAACAATTAATTCAAATGTATATAGTAATGGGCTATATACAAAGCAGGTTTCACACAGAAAGGGAACATCAACACAAAATTTAGTGAAAACACAACTTTCAACAAAAACACACATCGCTACTGACTGATACATTCATTTCAGCAGTTAAATCTGAAACACAGATCTGATGTATTCTATAACATGAACCCCAGCTTCAGCAGTCATTAGCTATTTTATAATTACTACGATTTCATGCACAAGACATGGACAACGTGTATTCCACAAACATATAGGTCCATGGGCCTTAATTTTGAATCTCAGAAAGAAGTCCGAAGAAGTACATTGAAAGCATTATTTATGCCTATGCCAAAACAATGATACATTGTTACAAAAAATAAACATAATCAGGTAAATCTTTATTTACTTTTTAGTATGTGGGAATTTTTTCAGATACTATTTTAGCTGGTTTGATTATAGTTCAGCAAGGTATTGTGTAGTCCAGATTATTCTTGTTGCCCAGGGTAAGCATAATTGTTGCTGGACTTTTTCAATGGCTTTGAGATAGAATTTGTTACCACCAAATTCTCCCATGAGTAAGCCATTCCAGTACTGATGAAATGGATATTTTAAAAAAATATTTATTTATTTATTTATTTATTTATTTAGAGTTACAGACAGAGAGAGGGAGAGACAGAGAGAAAATTCTTCCATTCCCTGGTTCATTCCCCAAATGGCCATAATGACCAGCCAGTGCCAGGCTGATCTGAAGCCAGGAGCCAGGAGCTTCCTTCAGGTCTCCCACAAGCGTGCAGGAGCCCAAAAACTTGGGCCATCCTCCACTGCTTTCCCAGGCCATCAACAAGGATCTGGATCAGAAGTGGAGCAGCCAGGACTCCAACAAATGCCCATATGGGGGGCCAGTGTTGCAGGAGGATGCTGAACTCACTACGCCACAACACGGGTCCTGAAATGGATATTCTTAACTATCCACATGGTAATGTTCCATTATTCAAATATCTCTTCAGTTTCCCTGGATTCCAGAAAAAATTTTAACGCTTTTACTAAGTATCTCACAGCTCAGTTTTAAACTATCACCCTGTAATTCTGCAAATTTTTTATGATTTTGTTTTGGAAATATTTTCATTATTTCACATTCCTGTAGTGTGCTTTCTCATTTGGGCATTTGTTAATGATAATTCCTCTATCTAGCAATTCTTTATGTACAAAACCCCTAAATATTTAGTTTAAGCATTAATTCTTCCATATAGAATTTTCATATTTTATATTTAGTGAGGTGGAAGTTATTATTTATTATAAACTCTATGTTACCTGGTTCTTTATGTCTAAGATTTCTAACATATATATATATATAATTATATACAAAAGAATAATAAAATTGTTGTCATCATTATAATAATGATGGCTAACAGTTGTTGAATTATTGCCTACTGTGTCAGTTTAACCTCTTTAAATATGGCATGTATTTCATCTCTTAAGCATTTTAATAAACAATTATTCTTGATTATCTTATATATGAGCAATCTAAAAATTTACAGCATTGTCATATCACTATTAAATGGTGAATATGAGTTCTAACCCTAAACAAATTGATTCCAAATTTTGCTACCTCAATAAATATGCCCTACTTTTATTTTTTCCAAAAGATTTATTTACTTATCTGAAAGGCAGAGTTACAGA
The DNA here is from genome assembly GCA_949820135.1 of Sylvilagus floridanus. Classification (NCBI taxonomy): domain Eukaryota; kingdom Metazoa; phylum Chordata; class Mammalia; order Lagomorpha; family Leporidae; genus Sylvilagus; species Sylvilagus floridanus. The sequence continues at coordinate 25,987,005 of OX463246.1, read as the reverse complement.
GAACAAAAGAGAGACACACAGAAAGAGAGAGACAGAGACAGAGACAGAGAGATTTTTCCAAATGGTCTTAGTGGGTATTGCTGGCGAGCCAGGAGCTTCCTCTAGGTCTCTCATGTGGGTAGCAGGGACTCAAGCACTTGGGCTTCCCAAGTGCTTTAGCAGGAAACTGGACCAGCAGGGACTCGAATAAGTGCCCTTCTGGGATTCTGTCGACAGAGGCAACAGCTTAACCCACTACACCATGACACCGGGCCCATGCTCTACTTGTTAAAAGGAAAGGAGCTGTACACTAACTGTAAGAATCTGAAAGCAAAGTTGTTGATGCAACTCTAACATCAGACGTCTGTGACAACAATAAATCAGAGCTTATCTGTAAAATAGAAAAATCCATGATAGAAAAGTGGTAACATTTTCAAAATTTAAGTGAAATGTTTTGAGTTTATAACTGATTACATAGTCATACTGAAATTGCTGACTCTGAGTCTCTTGAGAGGGGTGGTTCAATTAAAACCTCCTAAAATTCCTTTCTTAGTTTCATCCTATTTATTTGCTAACTAATTTGGGTGAAGATGTAGAAACTGTTATCAAATAGAAGTTGAAAGAATAAAAAAATACTAAATGATAGAATGCCAAAACTACTTATAGTATAAGATAATTTTGTTATGATGTATTGTAGGATACATATAAAACAGAGGATAAATGTATAAGATATAAAGTTAGTGAAAATTTTGTACTGGAGTCCCTAAATTGCATGATCCTTAATATAGAACATTTTCCCCAATTTTCTATTTGTATTTTTGTGTTCTTTCATTGTGAAGACTTAAACTCATAGGGGATTTTGAAAAAACTGGAACTGCTTTGCTTTTAAGACTATAGCAGAGGCTGACATTGTGGTGTGGTAGGCCATGTCTCCACCTGGGGCTCTGGCATCCCACATGGGAGGTTCGTATCTCAGCTGCCCCTCTTGCTTTCCAGCTCTATGTTTCCCCAGAAAGCAGTGGAAGATGGCCCAGGAACTTGGCTCTGCACCCATGTAGGGGACCTAGAAGAAGTTCCTGGCTTTGGATGGGCCCGGATTCAGCCTTTGCAGCCATTCCAGGAATAAACCAGTGAAAGGAAGATGTTTACCTCTGTCTCTCTGTCTCTCCCTCACTCTGTAGCTCTGCCTCTTAATAAATAAAAGTTTTTAAAAAGATTCTACAGTGTAGATTTTGTTTAATTTCAGTTGCCTGTGAAGCAAGTATAATATGAAGAAAAAATTGAGCATTTTTTTGCTAAAAATTGCTGACATGTGATGATGATTGATGATGATGGTGGTGGTGGCAGTGGTCTTTGAGATGAGTCAATCTTGTGGAGATATAGTAACAGTCACTTAATGAAACTAACCTAGTTGTTACAGAGAAGGTATTTGCTGTATGGGATTAAAGTTCATAATCAGTTAAGTATAAATAAGGGAGATCAACCCAGCTAAATTTTGCAGGACTGATTCAATCAAGAGAAAGGCATTAGAAACAATAATGCAGTTATCTTGGGAGAAGAATAACTTTCACCTGTGGGCAACAAATTCAACCAGAACTCCAGATTAACAGTTTCTGAGAACTCCAAATCACTCTGCCAAGACCTGCCCCGTGAATTCAGGGCTTTCTGAGCCAGCCTCCATAATCATGGAAGCCAATTGCATACAATAGATCTCCTAATGCATATTACCTACTGGCTCTTCTTCTCTGACTCTTGGCAAACAGTATCAGTTGCCAGTTAGCTCAATGAGTGTCAAGGATGTGACATCCTCAAAAGTGAATTTAATCGTGGGTTGCTCACGAAAAATGACAATGAGAGCCCACTGATTTGTGAGCATTCAACAGAATAGAGACTGTGGGTTTCCAGATTCCATCTGCCACACTTCTGGAGAAGGAAGTTGAAAGAGCTAGAGAGATTTCATCTAAAGTATAGAATAACAGGCAAAGTAGGAAGAGTGGTTATTTTAAAATATTTAAGTGCCATCAGATGAAGCAAGGATATGATTGGTTCTCTAAAACTGCTCAAATGTTCTCAGAGAAGCCATTTCTGACTCTTGCTATATCTTTCCAGTGTAAAGGAAATAATTTTACATCTTTCTTAGTACCACAAATCATTTTGGAATTATACACTTACTGTTGATGTTGTTTATTGTATTTCTCCTACAGTAAACTCTATGAATACATGAGTCACGGTGGCCTTTGGTTTCTTTGGCTGATTGATTGATCGATCACATTTAAATACCAGAGCCTATTATGATCCAGGTCAGTTCTGTGGTGGAGTGAGTTCAGTTACCACCCTGAGTGACAGCATCTCATATGCTGCTCCCCTTCTGATCCAGCTCCCTGCTAACATGCCTGGAAAAAGCAGCAGAAGATGGTCCAAGTGTCTAGAACACTATCTGATCTACATGTGGTAACAATGTATTAAATATTTGTTAATAGTATACAAAGCTTTAATAAATCAATAGATCAATGGATACCTACATTAAACCATTTCTACATTGAATTCAATTCATACTTGAAATTTTTGGTTAATGGCACAGTGGGTTAAAGCCCCAGCCTGCAGTGCCAGCATCCAATATGGGTGCCAGTTTGAGTCCTGGCTGCTCCTCTTCAGATCCAGATCTCTGTTATGGGCTGGGAAAGCAGTGAAAGATGGTCCAAGTCTTTGGGCCCCTGCACCCGCATTGGAGACCAGGAAAAAGCACCTGGCTTCTGGCTTCGGATCAACTGAGCTCTGGCTGTTGTGGTCATTTGGAGAGTGAACCAGTGGAATGAAGACCTCTCTCTCTGGCTCTACCTCTCTCTGTAACTCTGTCTTTAAAATAAATAAAATAATTCTTTCAAAAAAGAAATATTTGGTTAAATATTTATACCTTATAAATATAAGTAAAAATTAATTTTTTCTCTATTAGGTAATTTCTAATATTGTGAGGATGTACTCCACCAACATTTAGCAACTAGAGAACATTTCACAATCCTCAACACACTCCTTGGTCTGTTCTAGTCAACGATTCAAGCATACAATATCTATTTGATTCTATCACTGAATTGTTAAAGACTCATATATAAAGCAAATTACAAATAAGACTCATGCATGTACCATCATCTGCTACTAAAAATGGCTGGTATTTGGCAGAAATCATAAAGGCTCCCAACTCCATGCATGCAGGACAGTACATGGTAAATGACCAGAAAGTCAAGGATTAATCAGACTAACATACACTAAGAATCATTAAATTATTACTCTATAACCACATCTATTCTCAGTTTTGGCTATGATGTGCGAGTCAATTAAAGAATCCTCAGGAACAAGATGTAGAGAAGAAATTCAGAGACTTTTTCGTTCTTAATTTTACATTAATGGTTTAGGATTTACACTTTAGTCTGAGTAATAATGGTACCACTGATCTTGGTTCTTTTTTTTTTTTTTTTTACAAAGATTTACTTATGTATTTGAGAGAGAGGCAAAGACTAGGAGAGATCTTCCATTTGCTAGTTCACTCCTCAAATGGCCCAACAACCAAGGCTGGACTAGGCTGAAGCAGGAGCCAGGAGCCTAAAGCTTCATCCAGGTCTTCTACATTGGTGCAGGATCCTAGGCGCTTGGACCACCTTCTGCTGCTTTTTCCAGGCATATTAGCAGGGAGCTGGATCAGAAGGGGAGTGGCATATGAGATGCTGTCACCCAGGGTGGTAACTAAATGCACTCCACCACAGCGCTGACCTGGATCATAATACTTTGAAGCATAGCAGTCAGCTCTCAGCCAAAAGCAGTTTTTCTCTCCATGCATTCATAAAGAAGGATTGCTGAGCTATGGATCTGAAGGTCAGAAGTATTTCGAGACTGCATGGAGAGCTTCACCAAGTAAAGGTAAGCTGAACATCATGTCTAGGACATCATGATATTCAATACATACTTATTGAAGAAACAAAGGAAGAATAAATGGGTACTATTTTGTGATGTAGTCCAGTGATTTCATTTTATAGATTAGTATTTATTTAAAAAGACTGAGTCACGTGCTTAAAGGCTTAAAGTTACTTGATAGAATCAGATCTAAAATTCTTAGTCTAGAATTCTCTACCATGTTTTATTGCCTGGGTGTATTCTACAACAGTGTAATAGTGCCATAATGAAGCCATTAGTGATCAGAATTGAGAGTCTGGATTCAAATCTTTGCTCTTTTCACAAACCTTAGGAAAGGACAAATCTCTCAAACTCTCTGTGTGTTCTTGCATTATCATCATTCATGCTTTCTATTTTGTGTAGTTGGTGAGGATTAAATGAGATTATACACACTCAGAATCCATGAAAAGTCTCTAATATATAGAAAAATTTCAATAAATTTTACTACTCTAAATAATCAAAACAGTGCCCCTCCCAAATATGATGTGTTATGATGATCACTAATTTTTTGCTAGCTATAGTCATGGAAACAGTAATCTAAGATAGTATTTATAATCTCACAAATCTGTGCAAAAAGACTTTCCTTAGTGGCAATGTTGGAAAACAGATTGCTGTAGGCGTAGTCAGAATTTTGATTTTTAGGGTTCTGGATTTATGAGACTTTATGTTCCACCAATTGTTAGCTCTACAGTTGGGCAAGTTTCTTTTAATTATTTTCTTCAACAAAATTTTTAAGTTCTTGCTATGTAATGCACATTGTTCTAAAGAGTTTACATTGGTTGTGTCACTTAATATTCTTAAAGGGGACAGAGATTTTATTATGCCCAGTATTACACCCATTTTTTACATATGGACACTGAGGTATTAACAAAGCAAAGACTAGGGCTATGAATAAGCACAAGCTCTCCATTCTTGGACATATCCTCTCCCTCACAATTTGTTAATCTGGTTACACATGGTTCAGATGATTTATTTAAGCTAATTCTGCAGCAGTTTCTTCATTGGTACAACATGATACCAGTATCTGCCTCAAAGAGTAGCTGTTACACTTAAATTTTTATTGTTGATATTATTATTGCTGTTACAGATGGGCAAAACAAGTCTTTGGAATGGTAGTCTTCGAATTGCCGTAAAGTGACCCATAGGTGAGCAAGCTGAAATTCAATCTCAGTTTGTTTGCCCCCAGACCCTGGGCATTTCAGTTATGACCTGCTTCTCCATGGAAGACCTCTGGCCTCTCTCCATGGATGACAAGCTCATAGCTCGTTTGCTTTATCTCATTAGAAGTAAGTGGAATGATGCCAGAATTCCAAGCATGGGTCAGGTCTCGCACCAGACATCTCCATCATGTAATGTCAGGGATTCTTGCCCCAAACAACATTCCCCACCCCACTGTAATTCAATGCTAATATATGCACTAGTTTTCGCATTTGCTGATCAATGCAGATAATGAAGACAACATATTTTTGAGTCATGGAGTGAAGTTGTAGTTTTGGAAATTGCCTGTAGGCATTGTGAGTCTCTGCATAGCTGAGTTCCTGTATGTCACATTGTTTTATCGCCATTTTAAATCTGTTTAAAATGTTCACACAATTGTGTGCTGATCACTTCCAGGTTCTGTTTGCCTGGTTTTTATTCTATTTTATAATGGCCTATGTCTTCATGTTGACAGAAGATGATAACGTGATGCATTTTTCACTCACACATAGCTGTATCTGTGACTTTCTTAAAATAAGATTTTCCGTAAACATCTTCTGTTCCCCAAAACAATTGTCCTTCTGGGAACTATAAAAATAGGAAAATAAATAGGAAATGCACCAAACAGAAACAAAATGAATGGTAATCCGACGGCTTTGCAAAGTTTTAGCAACTTCAGACTTAATTTCAGAAACTTCATACTTGACTTCAAAATAGAGTATTAATTATGTGATGAAGTGAAGAAAACTCACAGTATCCCTTCAGAGAAGTTTCCCAAGGCCATCACTCTCTCAGCTGAATAAACTTCTAATGGCATCATCCTGGGAAATGAGAGTTTTGATATAAGAACTGTGCCCCCTGGAATCCACAGTTATTAAGTCTGTCCTCCTGTAGGACCTACCCACTTCACCATGTTCCTTCTCTACAGCAATCATGCAACGTTATTAAACTACAAGTGAGTCTCAAATTACAAGTACAAATTATCCAGCTACAAGCATTCTCTCTCACAGAATTCAGTTCAGGTTGGCACATTTCCACACATAATGGAAAGAGTGTTGGAAGAAAATCAAAAGTCCTTGGCATAAGTCCCAGTGCTAGCTACTTTCTGCTTCTATGACCTTGGGCAAGTCATTTAGGTTTGGCCTTACTGGTTTACAGTTTCCACATCTTTAAAACAGAGGATGATAATCCCTTCTATGGCAGGATCAACTATATTATTTATGCTTAAGCACTTTGGAAATGACTGCTTCCCATGTAAAATGGAGATATACTTTCAGTTGCCTCCCTTTTCCCTTTAATTTCAGACACGATGAAAAGCAGGTAAATGTTGCTATGGTTTGAGCTTGGTTTGTCGCCTCCAAAATTCATGCCAAAATTGGTCTTCAATGTGACAGCACTGGGCAGTATCTTTAAGAAGCATTGGGCTCTTTAAGAAGGATTGATGCTTTTCTTGGAAGAGCCAGTTCTCACTGCTGTAGAACCGGATTAGTGTCAGGCAAGCTGTTGCATTGAACAAGCCTGGTACCTCCTTCAGTCTCTTTACCCACTTTTCCTTCTATTCTCCACCATCTTGTGATTCACCTGGGGGCCCTCACAAGATGCTGGTGCTGTGCTATCTGGACTTGCCAGCCACCAGAATCTTGAGCCAAGAAAGGGATTTCCTTTGTACATTATCCGGCCACAGAGATTCTTTTATAAATAAGAGAAAATGCACCAAGATATACAAGAGTGGCTGTCAGGGTTTGTTATTATTGTTGTTTTGTAAGTTAAGTGATTGATGTATATATTTAACAAGAACTGTAAAACACTTACAGTATTATTACTATAATAATGCTGGACCTGGAGAAGATTAAAGGTCCAAGAGATAAATAAATCAGCAATCCAAGCTCAGCACACTGACTATAAGCCTAGGCAGGGTGAACAATGGCAGAAATTACAGCAGAACATAAGTTACGTAATCTAAGAAATGACAGGAGAATGGAGTGAGTGAGGGATGATAAGATTAGAGAAGTCAGGGCCACAAGCACCTGGTGTTGGGGCCTGGTGTTGTGGCACAGTGGGCTAAGATGCCAATGGGGACAATCCATCCTAAATCACAATGGCTGCTCATATCCCCGTACTGTGCCTGTCATATCCAGCTTCCTGCTAATGTTCTTAGGAGGTAGCAGATGATGGCTCAAGTACTTCACTACCTGGCACATGTGGGAGACCTAGATGGATCTCTTGGCTCTTGGCTTTGCCCTAGCCCAGCCCTGACTGTTGTGGGCATTTGGGAAGTGACAAAGCAGATGCACGATCTCTCTTCCTTTCTGTTACCATACTTTTCAAATTAAAAAAAAAAGAAACTTAAAACAACAAATTGTCAATTAAATAAATTTTATAAGATGATTGTTAGAATATAAAGATGAGGCCAGTGTTGGTGCATAGAGTTTAAAGCCAGCACCTATGATGCTGATACCTCATTTGGGCACCAGTACGAGTCCTGGCTGCTCCACTTCTGATCCAGCTCCCTGCTAATGGCCTGAAAAAGGTAGCAGATGGAACAAGTGTTTGGGCCCCTGGATCCACATGTGAGATGTGGATGAATCCCAGGTTCCTGGCCTTGGCCTGGCCCAACAGTGGCTGTTGTGGTATTCTGGGAAGTGAATCAGCGCATGGAAGTTTCTCTCTCTTTCTCTCTCTCTCTCTCTCTCTTTCTCTCTCTGATACACACACACACTTTGCTGTCAGTTCTCCCTCTCCTATTCTTTCTTTCAAAACACATAAATAAATATTTAGCAAAATTAGAATATAAAGATATCTGAAAAAGTCTCTTCTGAGTTCTCCAATGATCATGATACTCTTCTGAAACACCTTCATGGATCTTGTGTAATTCATCCAACAAGAATAAACAAGCTAGTGGGAAAGAAACAAATTTTATGGAAGATACCACTAATATATTAATGTACCTCAAACTGAAATTCCCTACTTTCTATTATGAGCACAATTAAGCATTTTCCAATTAGTTCAACCTAGAAAAGAATTTTATTGCTTTTGCTGGGCTGATTAAGCACAGATTTGCATATCTAACTTCTGGCAGAGTTAGAACTATGATGTGGTCATGATAAGTTCTTCCTGCCTCCTGCAAAACATATGCGAATGTGCACATATGTGTATTTTGTAGCACAATTTTCAAATGCTTTCTGTTTGTGTCAATAAAGAGAGGTGCTTTATTTTCTTCTTTCAACGATTGGATTAATTTACTATTTATTCACTTGATACTTATTTTTTTCATTTATTTTACTCATTATTTTTCTTAGTTTTATAGAACTTTTTCAAAATCAAAGAACTGTATATAAACACCACAGAGTCCCAAATTCCTTTTTAAATATTTTATTTTATTTATTTGAGAAATAGAAAAAGAAATAAAGATAGAGAAAAAAGAGATAGAGGTGAAGACTGATAGAGACAGAGAGCACTCCTAACTGCTGGTTCATTCTTCAAATGTGAACAACAGGACAGGGACTGGTGAGGTGGTAAATGTAAGAGCCAGGAACTCAATCCAGATTTCTCAAGTTGGGAGCAGGAATCCAACCACTTGATCCATCACTGCTGCTTCCCAGGGCCTGCATTAGCCTGGGGCTTGAACCTAGGCACTCTGATGCTTGAGGTGGGTATCCTAGTCCATGGCTTACCCACTAAGCCACATGCCTTCTCTGTCCAGTCTTAATCAATGATCACCTCATACTACACGGCACTGGATCAACAAGTTGTA